>JAZHYW010008837.1:0-106391 GCA_037355805.1 Ixodes ricinus | reverse complement strand
GAGTTTCTAGCGGGTTCACGCGCTTTTGTTCGTGATCTGCGCGTGGGATATTGGTTCCCGTGACGTGCTATTTGATGCTGCGTGTTTATTGCATCGTAAAATTTAAGTCTGCCGCATCCGCGATCCGCTGTACTTGTTCCCGTGGTACGTGCGTTCATAGTGGGTTCCCGCTGCTTGTCCGCAATGTGTGCACTCGATATCGGTTCCCGGGACGTACGAGTTGTCCTGAATGTTTGTTGTACCGTGAAATGCAAATCTGCTCCATCCGCGATTTGCGGCATTAGTTCGCACCATGTACTGCGGTTTGCACTAATTTTAACGCCCATTTTTTATCGCCTACAAACGGTCCCCAAAATTACATGCGCGTTACAATCGAAATCAAAAAATCGAAACTCGAGAAAAACGTCAATACTCGGTATGAGATGCGCTAGCCCCACCGCCATTGTAACCGTTCGTTTACATTCGCAATGTTGCTATTCGTATCGCGCACATTCTCTCACGTCTACGGACCTCGTGTCCGCCTCTTAGGATGGAAAATCAACCGAGCTGAGCTTCATTTAAACGAAAGGCCGTCAGTCTGGCGGAAAAGATAACAGCGGAGCAGCACGGCATGGCCTCCGCAATCCCAGTGTCCCGACGAGCCCGCAAAGTGTTGTTTGGAGAGGCGACCACTCCCAAAGGCGACGGTCACGCACTTGTACATGCGCAGAAGCGCGGCACCTAAAACGCTTTAGACGAAAGCAGGAATCACCTCTGCGGACGGCGAGGAACCATCGTCGAACTCTTGCAACGGCGACTAGTGCACGACATTTATTTGTTGGCGTTCGTTCCATAGAAACCCGTTCCACCATTTTACCTGGGCGGTAGAATCGACCACATTTTACTTTTTGAATATCTGAAAGCTAAATCTGCCTGCGCGTTAGAATCGGTGTCGCGTTAGAATCGTGCAGCAAACACTGTAAAGCGAATTCTGCGTCCGCTACCCCGCTTTACTATGACACAGGATGTCGTAGCGAATTACCGCGCGTTTATCGCATCATAAAAGAAAATCAGCTGTGTCCGCAATCCGCAGTTTCAGTTACCGTTTTATGTGTTTTGTAGCGGAGTCTTATCACCCTTGTTTATACATTTTTGCTGTCGCATCTCAAAAGATAGCCCCCCCCACCCTATGTTTCTCCCAATTTATCGAGTCATTTTGGGTGGGCGTCCTTACGGGATTTTACGGTGCGTGCTTCCACATCGACGCGGACACCGAGTCATTCCAAAATATCAAAGCGCCACCACCAACGAAGACCCGGGATTCATATTTCTTCAGCGGCTAGTAGCGTGACTATATGATAGCCCGTGTGCTGACCGACTAACCACTAAAATAAATCTGGAGACCGCGTGCCACTTGTACCAACAGCGGCCATAGGAGGTTAAACGAATAGATGATACACAACAGCCACGACAGTATTCAAAGTCACATCCGCCGAATCAAGTGATCGTTAAACAACGCGGACGTAACTTACGGCGAATAAAGTCGCTGTCTCTCTGTTACCGGCACAGCAGCAATAAATTGTTTGATTCACAACAGCCGTGCCGTTTGATTATCGGCCGAGTGAGCAATCGAAGATTCTTCAATGAGAGCGCACGATGAGCGCCAAAGAAACGAAGTAACAAGCCCTGAAGACAATAAGAAATACAGGGCGTGGCCTACTATGCTCAGGCAAACTTTTTGTGTGTGTGTGTTTCTGCGTGTGTCTGTGTGTGTGTGAGTGCGATTCATTTGTTGTAACTTTTATTTGTCGGCTAACTACGCACTTTTTATTGGCTGCGGAACAGTAATTAGATGCTCGGTAACTCTCGCTTACTGTCAGTCTCTCTCGAAACTTTTTTTTGTTTTTATTCGTGTTGCGTCAGACATGGCGCTCAAAGTCCGGAGTTTGCACCATTTAAGTTTCCACTCATTGAGGAAACAAAAATCGATCTGTGGGACCTCCTCTAGCATCGTAGGTTTTGTACAATGTGTCTAAAAAAACAATGGACCGATCTCACCAGGAGTTGCGCGACGCCACCGCTGCCGCGGTGCATTCTGGCACCTGTAGGTCTCCCCAGTTTTACGGCCGCGTCAATGCACGTTGTACGTCCGGCGTTTAGAAATGTTATCGGGTGTTTATACTCGCGGTTTTCAATGGGTGGCTTAACACGTTGTGTGCAAAGGTGCTACAATAACAGCAAGGCAAAAATGCAACGGCTCGCGTCGAGCGTTCTTTTTATGTTTTTTATCTCTTGTCACCTGACACGACCGCTGGAGCAACTCGGATCAATTTGGGTAAGATCTGGAACACAGCCCGAGAATCGACTCGCCAATAGCGACTCGCGGATCGCCCGCAGTGTTAACGTCGGTGGTAGCCTGTCGCATGTCGCTAGTTGCTCTCATAACTGTCACTAGTCGCCAGTGTGAACGCGCCTTAAGACCCCCTGAACGGGAGGGTAAAAACCTTAAGCCTGTAATCTTTACTTCTAAGAACTGCGCAGTGGCATCAATGTTGCAAATAGCCTCAACTCCACAACAAAAAAAAAACGAATCTTTTTTTTTAATCTTTATAAGACAGCATTCATGATTTCAAATTTTACCTGGTACCTTCTGCCAATCAATTTCTGAGAGTTTGTGATTCCCATCAGCATTAAGTGACATGTCACTTTGTGTTTAATCACACTGCATGGCTGCGCAGTCGACATCACTTGAAATCGTGGACCTTTTCCGGCCAAAGATGCTTTCTGACAGTTCACTTCTGACCAGTACAGTTTCTTTTTTTCTTTTTTTAAAGACAATTTTTTTCGGCAGTTTTATGTTCAAGCTTAAATTTATTTTGTCGACAAAGTAATGATTTTGATGTATTCTGAGCCTGTGACACGTACCCTATATAATTTGTTTTTCATGTCAACTGCACAGTCTTATAGTATATTACTGTTTTAAAAAATTAACTATTTTCCGTATATGTGCTTTGTTTTTGCAAATTTGATTTTATTAAATCTTGCCTAAATATGTCTTTCAATATAATTTATTTTGACTTTTATTGGATAAATAGTTTTAAATTAATTCCTCTTTCAGGCAATATAATATCTAAAGTATCGAATGCCAGGCATCTCAGCAAGTAATTTATTCTAGAACCAGCAGGATCCAAGACCAGAATCCCATTTTACAGGAAAGTAATAATTAGCGGCATAGAGAACGTCAATATCCCATTTCTCCTAAGCTGCTTTATTAACATATTTTCGATGTTACTTTAATACAGGCGTTCGCCAAGACGTTTTAATACAAGAATCAAGCGAAAAACAAATTACTTTTTAGTGCCGAAATGGCAATCACCGAATCAAACCGTGTACACCAAGCCGAGCAGGTACCATATTACGAGCGAAACCACCCCTGCCATGGCCCCTTCAGTCGAGCAGTTAAACTTTTCGGAGTATTCTCTGAATAAATATATTGACTCCTTCCACCTCTATTCTTTTCATTCCTACTCTCTTCTATAGTTATTATGTATATCTATTAGCTGATCGGCCCTTTATTTAAACTTTTATTAACATCGATAAATTTGGCTCTATGAAGTTCACATAACTGCTTAAAACCGACATGGCGGATGATACTCGGAAATACGCCAGCTGTCGAGTCTGCGGAAACGCGCTTTTTTATTCGCTGCTTGGCAGTTTGAAACACCGGGTCGCAGGGCTATGCCAAAGAGGACACTGTGCTCACATAATCAATCTGAAGGCAATTACACGAAATGTCCAGAAAGAGAAATAATAAATGGTATTCTCCTAAATATTCCCACACACCACGCCTTACTGCAAAAAAAAAAAACATAGAGGTGCATGCAATGATATTTCTAATTACACAGAAATAGCTCGAAGGACAGACATTATATTTCTAATATGAATCACATTTGAACATCGACTTGCAGGAACTGGAAATTTCGCAAATTACTGTCTCGGGAGGCCAATGTTATATCCGGTTTTACGTGCACTTGTTTTAAGCCCCACTTTACAACTATGTGCTTTAACAATCATGCGCGCTCTCAGATTTATTAGGATGCTGCATATCATCGCGAGACTGCTAATATATAGTGCACAACTTTACAATTTGGACATCCACTTTTGCTAGTGTTGAGAACATCGCATTTCACCAGACAACTCCACTGTTGAAACATGGTTTGCACGTGACGTCATGGCACAATATGCTGGTGGTCGTTGGGATGTTTTCTTGCTGAGAAAATCAAATCCACTGGTGCAAAATGCACTCTGCGAAAAGGTTCGCGCTCGGTGCAAGTCATGTATTCGAAAGGCACAAATTATTCTTGCTTGGTACAGCGTCGTCAGGAACGGCAAGATCGTCTTGCACGAGAAAAACGCGCTTTCTGGCAGGAGGGGTTCTTTTTTTTTGCAAACAAAGTTATTTTTTGGACAGCGCTTTTGGTTTGTGCCGAAGATGCAGAGCAGAGGAACCTTTACAATGCGGTACGTTTTAACAACACCCCCCCCCCTTTTTTTTTTTTTCCCCGATGCTTTTCCAGAAAATGCGTTTAATTCTGGAGGGACTTCCTCCTCTGTTTTGGGGTGTTCATTCGACAGTCCTATATGTGTCATTCGTTAACAGTGCTCCTCCTTTTCCTTTACTTCGCACTCAAAACTGCGAAGTTTAAACGAAATACGGAGCTAGTCAAAGCTTGAGGCCGAACACAAGAAAGACACTTCTGTGAGACTTAGAACGGCTGTCAACGTTCGGCTGTCCCTCTGAGGCCACAAGGATTATTTCTTTCTCAGGTATCTCTCCAGTACACACTTGTAGTTCTATTTATCGTCGTTTTAATAAGTCACATTTAGTCCTTTCAATGCTTCTATTCTCGGGGGAAACTTTCTGAAACAGTTCAGCAACGACGAAAACATTTTGGGGTGCGTCAATGATGTGTACATGTAAAATAGGTTGTGCAACAATATTTCGTACTTTCAGTAAATTCTGCTAAGAGCTAATCCCTGACGCTGATAGCTTGCAAAAACACCCTTTAGTTTTTCTCTCCGCTCAATGGCAGACGCAGAACAAATAAAGGAAAGAAACAGCTTTCCCCTCACCACCCCCTATTAGACCAAGCGGCCACGTGATCTCACGTTGATTATATACTGTTGGTGTTCATCCTAATCATGCGCTGGGGCTGGCAAAGAAAAAAGCATTGGTTGAGCTTTAGACACTGTTAGAGTTCGGCTACTCTCATCTTTAATTGAACACGAGCCATTGCCCGAAAGTTTGGCGATGCCATTGCCATGAACCCCAGTACTCGACTCGGGCTCATGACAATCGATTACGTCACGGTGTCACATGACACGTGGTGAGAAGTCGTGATGCCATGTGCTTCTGCTCCTCTCGGCGCCGAGGAACATGGCGGCGCATGAGGCATCTCTATCGTCGGCGGCCGCAACCTCGGCAGTAGCGAAACGTGGCCGTCCACGCCAGTGACACCACAGGCGAACTAAGGGAGCGGAAGAACGACATTCATTACTTTCGAATTCACAACTCAAGAAAATGATTTGGTGTCCTCGGATTTTTTTGTTTTTTTCATATTTTCTACTTTGTTTTTTAAAGGCGCTTTTCTATATATATTTTTTTTAATTGCAAACAGCTGTGCGACTTCGATTTTTAAAATAATTTGTAGCTTAAAAGTGTCTTTGAAATAAAGAGTTACTTTTATGAGTATTTAGTACACTACTCAGATACTTTTCAAATTCGGCTATTTAGTACTCTACTCAGTATACTTTTAGAGCGCAGCTCTTACGTGCCCGTTACCGGCTTCTAGCGGCATCGCCGTCGGCGTAACCGCGCGTTGCATTACGGGACGTTTCCCATAATGATGTCACGAGGGTCACGAGGGAGCAGGAGGAGGAGGAGGAGGAGGAAATTTTTCTCCTAAATTTATCCGAAAACATCTCCGCTAAATTCAGTGGAAACATTTCCCGCTATGTTTAGCGGAAAAAAGCCCCCCCGCTAAATTTAGCGGAAAGAATTCCCCGCTAAATTTGATGGAAAAATTTCCCCATTATCTTGTAACGCGGAAAATATTTCCCCGCTAAATTTAGCGGAAAAATTACCCGCTAAATCTAGTGGAAAACATTCCCCGCTAAATTTAGCGGGAAAATTTCACCGCTAAATTTAGCGGAAAAAATGGTCCCCGCTAAATTTAGCCGGGAAATATCCCCGCTAAATTTAGCTGACATTTCCCCGCTAACTTTAGAGGGGAATTTTTTCCGCTGAATTTAGCGGGAAATGTAGAGAAAATGTCGCGCTAAATCGGGACGGGAGCAGGTGGATGATGGAAGGAGGGGGCGAGGAGCATACCCTCCCCTCCCTACCCTCTCCTCCTCCTCCTCAAGAGCTGCGCTCTAATTCAGCATTACAGAGAGTTGTAAACGTCTTTCATTTTTTAGCCTGACATTCAGTAACTGAACTTCTTCTGAATATCTCGTAGCAAGTCTGCGCTAGACGCACCATTCGGAGGCGCATTTCAGGCACCCTAGTGGTGCAGAAGGTTTACTAAACTTCGTCAAGTAAGCTCGCACTGAACTTATCCACAAAAATGGGTTTCTTTACCTGATGTCGTGCCTGCCTATCTTACACCAAACGAAGGCAATTTCTAAAGCTTCTGTTCTTTTGGTTTAAGCACTTGGTTGTCGTGACATATCGGCTCCCTTCTTATATGGTCAATGGTGGTGTTCTGTGTTTTATTTTGACTTGGGGTTAAATTCAAATTTACGAGGTGAAACTGCGACAGCCTAATCTATTTGGAAAAGTATTTGAAAGTGGTTGAATTCCCCGCGGTGTATTTAAATCTTGTGTTTAATATTGTTGTTTGATTGGTATGGCATATGTGCAATAAACTATATTTTATCAAAGCATTTCGTACGTGTGCTTCTGTATATTTTGGCAAAAATTATTTCTATCCCTGGACGTGAGCTCATGCTTTTATATGTTTTTACAAATGTACACTCACCACCTAGTTACACCCCTGTGGTAAATTACACATTGCCGTTTGTTAAACAAAAAAAAATTGAGGTGGTCCATTTAAAAAAGAAAAGGCCCGATCGGGTTTACACTGTACACTTTATCAGCGAAGTGGTTAATTCGGTTGAATGATTCATCTTGAACTCTGGAAAGAAAAAACCAAAACAGATGGAAACCAGCAAACTAAATTATACAAGGCGCACTCGGAAGTAAAGTGTCTAAAAGATACACATACAATAAAATGCATTTATAAGACGCCTAGTCAGCGTTACTGTAAACCCTGTTTTATATTTTTATACTCTTTTCCTGATAGGCCTACAGACACTTTGCGTGTAAGCGGTGCGTTCGTGGCCTTATTAGAAACGAAGTGAGGATACTTCACACAGAATATGAACCACGATGGCTTTTAGTATATGCGTCTTTTATTAGACTTGAGTTGCGAGTTGGCCTTCTTTAGCGTGTTTGTCCTTGTCTTGCCCTATTGAAAAAAAAGAGAGAAAAGGTTGCCTATATGATTTGTCCAAAAGAAAACGTATGAATTTATACAAATTATATGAGGCATGGGCAGGTTCTTATAGCTGTTATATCTTCACATATTTATTGCAAACGTTTATATTTTGGTGGGGTTTTGGCGTTTTTTTTAACTTATACACCTTACCAGTCATCTGGAAAACGCGAACGGTGTCTTATCTCATGGGAGCGCTATCCTGGCGGCAGCCGAATGACTGCTCCACGACGCAGGCACGTAGCCAGGATTTTGTTTTGGGGGGGGGGGGGGGGGGGGCGCCCATGACAAAATGCTGTATGAAGGGGAGGGGGAGAGGAGGTCCCAGCAAAATAGAAGATTTCGGGGGGGGGGAGGCCGCGCCCCATGCCCCCCCCCCCTCCCCTGGCTACGTGCCTGCCATGACGTAACGCTCAATGGAACAGCCCGAGGAGGGGAGGCCGCTCGCTCAATGCCGAAATCGCTGATGGACCGGGGACATCGGAGCAACTTTTCCTCCAAGGCGATCTACACTTTTTACCTCATTCGGTAGAAACATCATATGCTTACTGACTTAATCGTCCAATCCCTGACTCGTTCCCAAGTCACCTATTCATCTTCATACGCAAAGGTATATGATAAGTATACATTGGTCGGCCTGCAAAACATCTCCGGTGCTCACGATCTAGAGGGCGGCTTCCACAGCTTGGCTTGTTTCATTGAGCGCTACGTCATGCTGCAATTCCTCGGCTGCCGCTATCGGATAGCGCTACCATGAGAAGACACCAATCGGGTGTTCCAGATAAGTTTCGAGAGAAGTGTACCTTTCAGAACACATCCTCATATTTGCTTCCAGCCGAGCGAACTAGCAGTCATGGCCAGGACAATGGTATCTCACGATAACATTATCCTGCCCGCTGCAGCGCGCGAATTTCTCGTGAATTCATAAAAAAACAAAAAAGAACCGGGCAGTCCTTATCTTAATTCGGTTATCTCTGAAACATGCGGTGCTCAATTGCCTCTCCGTGGTGCTCACATACTGCCTGCAACCGGGACAAGAGTAGCGTGTAAGCTATTTCGGCGACAATCAGGTGAGAACACTTTATGATGTGCGCCTTACAAAATTTCCGTTTTCATATCGCACAAGTAAGCTGCTCAACGCTTGAAGCTGAATTTTTGCATGATGGTACAGAGCGCGACACTGTTAGCGCGAACAAGCGATCGCCGGTTTTTCCAGTTTTTTTCTTTGAAACCAAGGGATGTCATCCAAGTTATTATTGCTACGGAAAGAGCTCTTTTAGTTCTGTAATCTAAGCGATAAAATTTCGTGCTCGCTAATACTGTTTAGAAGTCAAATGCGAAAATGCGCCGATGTCGAGTTCCCGCTAACAGTGTGGCGATGTGTACCACCAGCGGTCATGCTGAAGCGAAAACCACGCCATTGTTAAAGTTACCTAAAAAACGGCCTTTCTAAATTTGGCAATGCCCACTTGCAAAAAAAAAGAGAGAAAAGGGTTGTTGTTGTTGTTGTTGTCACACTTTATTAAGATAAGGATGGCGCGACGGCCTGGAGGGGAATTTTTTTTATTTGTTTATCAAACCGTTATATGAAGAATTCTTTTTTACGAGGAACGCAAGGACCGCTAACTCCAGTCTCAACCTCCCAGGGACGTGGCGCTGTGTTTAGCATTCCTAACTCCTATTTTTTTATTGTAATTAGTAAATATTTTTTTCGAAAATATGCTCTTTGTTGGAGTTTTTCTCCCTAGTCAAAAACGGATAAAACTTTTTTCGAAGTAACTGCAGCAGTAGCTATAAGTACACACACGAACATTTATGCTGATCAACCCAGACAGAAATACTCAAGTTTTCAATCCAAACACTCTGGTACGTTCAAGGAACGCCCGAACTGACAAGCTCAAAAATGTAAACAAGCAGCGGACTCCAACATTTCATATTGATGCCAAGGCAGAGTTTCAGTAGTATGTTTGATTTATATTTGTTTATACCAATCATTTGTTCATGCTGTTTAGTGTTCGTTGTACCATTTGACATCTATCCACTCGTATCAATGAACGTGTCATATTTCATGTGGTTTTTCCTTTGTTGTATCTCCTGAACATCTAGCCATTTATATACAAGGTGTTTGCATTTAATTCTAACATATTTGTTACAAATACTCCTTAAAATGTACACCAGTGCGGTTTGTGAAGGTGAGATATACGGCCAGGTGGACATTATACGTATAAGGAGCTAATCTTCACAAAAGATTAGATAATTAGGTAAAATTTTTAGTGAACTTTTTTAATTTGTAAAAATACACATATGGTTTCAACTATAAATGTCCTCAGCGTAATTGAAAAATTTCGAACGACTTGAAGCACGAGGGCATCGCGGGGTGCGCCCAAGTTACCACTCGTGCAGCAGGCGCAAAGCTAGCGGTGGTGAATGGTGGATGATTAGATTATCATCCGCGTTTCCCCACCGCTAGCCTTGCGCCTGCTGCACGAGTGGTAACTTGGGCGCACCCACGCGATGCCCTCGTGCTTCAAGTCTTTCTAAAATTGACTGATTTAGTGGCTTTCTTTGACGCTCAGGAAGTTTCTAATTGAACCCATATATGTATTCTTACTAAATAAAAAGTTTATTAAGAAATTTTAGTTATTACCTAACTCAATTGTGAAGATTAGCCGTCTACATATGCTCCACTGATCATATAACTCACCTGCATAGTTAGTGTACATTTTACAATTTCTTTTATAATCTGTTCGCATTAAATTTAAACATGCTGTATGTTAGCGGATTTCTTGGGGTGAATGTCAACTACACAGTACATTGTTGGTGGTGCTTACAATTTATTTGTGGTCATGCTTACTGGTACAGTATTCAAAGCAATTCTATCCCTTGCTTTGGCCATCGATCGGACGTCTGGCAATATTAAAGTATGAAATGATTTTTAACACTACCCTCCAATCCCGAAATTCTGCCCGACCGTCCGTCCGTCCGTGCATTTCCCGCTAAATTTAGCGGGAAAATTGATACCACAAGACCTATACACCAATTCAGTTTCCCCGCTAAATTTGACGGTAAAGTGGTGTCACCTCGCGTCACCTGACGTGACGTGACCTTTGGGTTTGATTGACTGAAGTCCTTTAACGACAAAGATGACTCGAGGCCGCTGTGTGGAAAAGGGTGGTAGGGGAGGGGATAACGTTGGGGAAAATGACGGCATGTCACCCATACGTCAATCTAGTTTCTCCGCTAAATTCAGCAGGAAAATTCACATCTCGCGGCCAAAACATTATTTCAGTTTCCCCGCCAAATTAAGCTGGAAAATTCACGTCTTCAGACCTATACACCAGTCCCTTTAACCCGCTAAATTTAGCGGGGAAATTAGACGCCACGTGACTTCACGTCAAGTGACCTATACAACCATTAAGTTTTCCCGCTACATTTAGCGGGAAAATATACGTCATGCGACACACCAATTCGCTATGATGCATTTCATGCATTATAGGACCATGAAGGTAATTGTATCTGCCAATTTTTGTTAAATAAAAAAGATATAAATAAAAAAACGCAAACTGTAGCGTGTTCCCCCCACAAAATGTAGTGTTTTTTTTTGTTTTTTGTTTTTTTTATTTTAACATAAAATTACGCATTGCCCAACGCTCAATCTCAGCCCAAATGCAGCGTTAGCGGTCAGGATCGGGTGCCAAAGTTTGAAAGCTAGCCGTTATATTATTCAAAAGCTATAAATTATTTTCTGAAGCTTTCAATTCGAAAATGGGGCACGTTCCCGGTATAGTTGACAACGCCATTCATCCCGATATATTTGTAGGCCTTGTCAGTCATCGATATTTTCAATTTAAATTTGTAAAAATCGCTTATCACTATTAAATAAGATCGTTGTCAGTTTTCTGAATTTCGTATTTGTCCCGGACCGCTAGCGCTACATTTGGGCAGAGAATAAGCATTCGGCGATGCGCAGTTTTTTATTTTTAGATGAACTAACAGTATATTGTCTTGTGTAACAGCAAGGAATCCCAAAGAATAATTGATTTATAATTTGCAAATATGACCCTTAGCAGTAATAAACATGTCAGCTAGTTTACACACGTAAACGCTGAACAGTGACTTGACTTTTCAGGAATGGCACCTCACTGGGCGCTTGGGTTCTCGGACGATCTGGACTGGAGACCCATGCTCTTTCAAGACTCCGCCGTCGCACAGAGAGCTTGTGCTCTCTGTTGCGTACTCTCCAGGAAAGCGGCCAGACTACCCTGTGGCCACATTGTTTGTATGGACTGTCACGCAGAGTGTGTCAGAGGCGGCAGTGTCTGCCCGCTAGACAGAAAAATGTTCAGTGAGGAGGAACTTGATGAACTTAACGCGTCAGTGGATTATATTCGAAAGTGCAAGGTAACGTCACAAAAATGTTTTTATGGTATTGATAATGTGCCGAGTTAATAAAAATGACTATGGGCAGAATCTTTGCAAATGGTAAGACCATTTGCTGTCTTACCCAAGCATCAAGGAGAATGCAGGGATTGGTGTTCCACGCGCCACACGCGCACGCCTTTCCTGTATAAAAGATTCGAAGTAAATAACCAAAAGAAAGCATTGACGAACGCGCGTGCAAGATGCCATTTGTTTTAGGTTTTTTCTTTGGAAAAGTTACTACAGCTGAGGCCAGCACGTGCGGCGCGTGGAACACCAATCCCTGCATTCTCCTTGATGCTTGGGTAAGACAGCAATAGACCTTTTGCTAAATTACCCAAGCATCAAGGAGAATGATGGGAATCGATGGACCTAAATTCCCAAGCGCCAGGGAGCATGCTCCGAGCGTAGTACACGCGCTGCACGTGCTGGCGTTAGCAGTAGTAGCTTTTCCGAAGCAAATGTCTAAAACAAATGGCATTTGCACGCGCGCTTGTCAACGCTTTATTTTGGTGTTTTACTTCGAATCTTTCATACGGGGAAGGCGAGCGCGCGTGGCGCGTGTCCATCGATTCCCATCATTCTCCTTGATGCTTGGGTAATATAGCAAAAGGTCTATAGGTCTATAGACCCATCTCACCAGAAAGTTTGATTAAGCCATGGACCGCTGCCGCAATGCATTGAGGGAGCTCTATACTTCGTTTCAGCTTGGGTCCAGACGCAGGCGATGCTAGAAGCGCGAGCTCCGGGCTTTCAGCGTCGCTGCCAAGCACGCGCGCTCGTGCAATGCAAGCACTGTTCAGGGCCACACGCTCGGGCTTGTAGTATCGGCTGCGTCTGGACCCGAGCTGAAACGAAGTATAGTATTTCAGCACGTGCCCGAACCTCGCTAGAACTCTGCGCGTGAAAAGCACGAGATCGGCACGAGCCGTCTCGGACACTGCCGCCTGCTTCTTGTGAACTGAAGTTATGTCGGCTTCACACATGCACCGAACGCTTGGTGAGATCGGTCTATTAGAGAGCTGAATGGTCACCGTAACCGCAAAACTGCGCTATAGGGGGTATTCACTGGCCGCCATATTTGAGGTCACTGTTTAGAGCGCATGCTCAGAACGAGCTCACATTGATAGGCTGTCAAGACCGGCAATCTTGATGGTGCGGGGTGCACGTTGCAAAATAACTGTGGAAGCTAGCCATCAGCACGTGCTCAGCATTAGCGCACACGGATATGGCCGCCAGTGAATACACCCTATATAAAAGAACTGTCTTCCAGCGTTTCTATTTCAAGTAAACGCGCTTCGTTTTGCCTTTTGTCAGAGCGCAGCCGACCCTATATAGTCTAAAGAAACCAACCAAACAGCGTCAAAAATGCAACCCCATGGTCGTCTTCATTTTTCTGTGCATGTTTTATCATCAGTTAAACTAATCAACCGCAGTGAAGGCCTCCTGACTTGCGCTTTTAGTAAGAGTGTTCACATTTGTACGTGCTCCAGCCTCTGACTGCGCTTTTACTTGCGATGTAACGAAGCATAGTGTGTCTTCTTTTTCTTTACACAAGGTGGCCTGCACGAACCTATCTTCAGGTTGCGAGTTCGTCGGTCCCGCAGCCGCTCTCCTGGACCATTACAAAGTCTGTGCCTTCCACGTCGTACCTTGTCCTCACTGTCACACCTCCGTGCTGCGAAAAAGCATTGTGGAACACTGTAGAGAGGACTGTAGCGCTCAGCCAGCGCATCGTCGCACAGTTGGCGAAGATTCCCGTACTCCACTACTCGACTGCGTCGAAAAGGCCCGTGACGAAGTGAAAGAAGCCCTAAGCAAGATCTCCGAAGACATGATTTCACTGCAGACAACTCTGAACAGGTGCTGCGAAAACGTCAGAGCTGAAAGCGCAACAAACAGGCAACAGTGGGACGCCCTAGATGACAAATACGTCGAGCTCAGTTCAATCTGTGCGGCAGGCTTCGCGGAATCTAGAGAGCACTTGAGGAAGGAGCTTTCTGTGCAAAGCACCAAGCTGGTTGCAGCCACGAAAGCGGTGTCCTTGGACGTGAACTGCTTTTGCGGACCCAAAACGATGCACTGGTACTTTGAAGGTTGGGAAGACATGAAGCAGCAGGCGTCGGACGGGCGGTTGGCGTACTTTCATAGTCCTATAAGAGATGTGTACGGCTATAGAATCTCCCAGTGCATTGAACTTCAACGGAAGAATAACGAGATGTGCTTTGGCTGCTCCATTAACATACACCCGGGAAGCAATGATTCTGAGCTCGAGTGGCCATTCAGCATGGTCTATTCAATCGGCATCATCCACCCAGAAAACAAATCAAATGTGATTTCCTGCAAAGTGGACGCTAGTAAGTACCCAAAGTCGCCAAGCTTACAAAAGCCTATACGAATAAAAAATTTAGGTATTGGCACTGAGAAGCTGTGCACATCGGAGAAACTTGAAAAGGAGGGCTTTGTGGCTAACAACGCGCTTCATGCGTTTTTGCAAGTCGAAAGGAGTTCCTCCTCTTCCCTAAGCTCAAAGTGCACAAAATGACCAGCTTTATGTTACGTGATTTTATTAAACAGGAAATTAAAGGGACTGTTATAAACCTAAATTGAGAAGTAAACAACGAAATTATAGTGAGAGCGCAGGGCGTCAAACCGTGAAAGAGGAAGAAAAAGGTGACAGGACGACACAGTCTCAAACTCAGCTAAAAGTTTATTCAGTAATACTGTCTTATATACATCCTACCCCCATAGGTCGCCCCGCTTTTGTACATAAAATGATCAATCCATTCACTCAGCTCAAACCCAAGCCAATCCCTGCTCAGAACACAGAACACTTCGGCCCTGCCACTTGTCCCTCCTTCTCGAAGCAGATGCAGTTTGCACCGCCTCACCAACACACCCCATAGAAGCTCAACAGAGACAACCGGGACGCCCTCCGCCAATCAAACAAACACTTACCTTCACTTCGACACGTCCCCCTTTCTTTGAACACTCTGCAGCTCCTTGCATCTCAGCAACACATACAAAACCTTCCTACTATATTTTTTTTTTTATGTGCTGGAGTTTAGGCGTTTGATTGAGGCGGCCCGCCGTTCTCACCTTTGAATGACTATAATCGGAGTCTATGTAACTGGAAATTATTTTTAGAAAACCGCTACATCACGAGCCAGCCCACTCGTGTGTAAAATAAGGGTAATTTGTGAAAAGTAAAAACCTAAGTGCCTTCCGCTAATGCCAACACGAAAGAGCGAATTAATTCTTCAACACCGAAATATGTTTCAGCGCTTTAACCTAAATAAAAGTCATATTTTAATCGGTACACTGAAAATATACTCACCACAGCCCTGTGAATTGAATCGATTGAATAAATTTAATATCAAACAATATCCTACGGATAGGGTTCGTCCAGCAAACTGGAACAATGAGAGCTCGGGTTCACGAGTGTTTCGATGAAACCCCGTGGCAATTTAAGGTTTATTGTATATTACCAACCTTGAAATCCACAAACCAGTGAAACTTTAGAATGTTTTCTCGTTCGTTTGTTTTGTTTTGTTTGTTGTTGTTTTTGTCGCTTGGAATTCATAATAGTACTTCCTTGGGGATTATGTTACTTTGGCATGATTCTCAAAAATTAAATATGGTATGCATTAAGAACAGCGGACACATATTTCCTTGTCATGTCTATCATCTGATAGAAATGCCAACTGACATTTGTATCAAATAAAACGAATACCGGCTGGGGCGTTTTACATTTTTTCGCTTAGCGCGGTTGACTTTTGTTTTCCTTGTTTCTTACCCCTGATGTAATGCCATCGAGCGATGCAGCTCGTGTTTTGTATAAATAAATAAATCGTTTCATGAAACTGTTTCCTCATTCTAGGATAGCTGATTCTTTCTATATTTCTTTTTCTGTCACCCGTTTTATAAAATATCCCTTTCGCTCACTCTTCTTTCCTCTCTCTCTCTCTTTCCTTTCTTTTCTTTTTTTTTCTTTCCTTCGCTCGTAAGCGTCTTTAAACACGGAGTTCCGCTCTATTAATTATTAAAAAAGAGCACGCCACGTGAAGCCCTGTACGAAAATAAACGCTGGTAGAAACGAATTAACCTTCAGCGAGCCATCTTGTACTTCGGCGCTTAGAAATTCAAATTAGAGGCAAAGATATCGAAAACTGTGCGGTCTTACCAACTTGCTTATTGATGCCCAGTTTTTGAGCGTCATATTTTTCATTCAATAGCCTAAGCCTTAATATATTCACGCAAATGGTAGCGTCTTAGGACCATTGAAACACGCTTTCGTTTGCTGATAAGAGTAGATATTAAAAACCCCTACTCGCCGCTCATTTCTCGAAACTTCTTACCGTGATAAAGAAAATTAATTATCCCGTATTGCGATTCGTTCAGGGCTCCTATGGTTCTTTAAAAGTCTTCTACAGTCATTCGATTTCTCGAAAACAATTAGAGAAACGACGTCCTTACCAGCATTTGACCCACAGTTTTCTCGCAATATCCGCAGGCATAGGGCGCAAGGCAAACAGTTTCGAGGTTTTGTCTTCACACGCATCTTACATTGACGATGGTTGGATCACATGTGTCATTTGTGTTGATGCTTGCAGTGGCATTCACATCGTCTCTCCTCGTAGGTGAGCAAAAGTTGAAAATTTTCAGAAACTCCCAGCTTATTACATGGTATTCACAGTTGAAAAAAACACGAGTATTGCCTTCGAGATAGGTAACTAACGCTGAGACTAAAATATAATACGACATTTGAGATGATGGAAACTATCTGTCCAGTTCTTACTAGCTTCATTCGCAAGCTGCTGCCGCAGATATTTTTTCCCGGCTGAGAACGCTTGACCTAACCGAAGCACCTGGATTGTGAAGAAGGCTGTTGATCGAACAGTAGAAATTTTGTTTGCCTAAGGAGTATCTTTATTCGTTTCGATAGGGAAGGAACGTTCGCATACGTATCTCAACAATGTGTAATTTGATCTAAGAGACGTCAAACGCCTTCTGAGGCAGACTTACTTCCCATTGTCTAAAAAGCTACGCACAAAATTGGACCTTTCATCTAACAACAAATTTACGAATTGCTGTGACGTGTTAAAACCAAACTTAGGTACTGAGCATTTCCTGTTCTGCAAGCAAAGTAGGATATCCTTGTGGCATTTTGCTCACAATGGTTTGGATGTCACCATCTGGTAGATTTTTTTTTACCAAATCAAGGTGAAGAAAGTTATATGTGTGTCCCTCCTTGTCCTGCCCTTTTTGCGCTGTTCTTTCATCAGGCCACTAAACACCTACGCAAGGTAACTCAAAGTCATTTTACACCCCCAAGTGTCTGTGCCGTAAGTGCAACAGTACGTGCCATAAACAACGACTTGCTCGTAACATTTGCGAGCTAAATAACCTTAATAATTAGCTTGCGAATGCGATACGGCAACAACGCGGCGCGTTTACACTAATTTTCGGCGCGTCCATCGGCAGAGAGATCTCCAAATGAATGCGTCTTTCCTGGATCACTAGTCGAAGAAGTGGTTACAGACACCCTGGCAGCTTCTGATGTTGTGCTGTTCACCTCTGGCAGCGAGAATCGTAAGTGCTATTCCACCCCGTAATCCAGTATTATACTTCTTACATTGGTGTAACATGGTTATTTCTCACGTTAAGCACAGTATTTTACATTCTCGACCTTGTTTTTTTTCTGTCGTTAGTCATAATTTTTTAATACTTTGACAACTCTGCCTTATCCTTCTGGAGACGTAACTTTTTTTAATTGATTGAGCCCCCTTAAGCAAATCAATTGCTACCTTTCTCAAGAAAATTAAATTGTCCCATTGTTTTCGTAGATAATTAACCAAATATTCTGAAATCTTACAGAAACTATGTGCTTATTCGATGGCAATCATGTGGGTTTGGATTGTACCTTTATATACCAAAACTATATAAAACCGATCATTGGGCTGTGGAAGGCATTCTACCGGGCTATGGAACGCTTTCTAAGCGTGCGTAGTAGCTCTGTTCTGTGGGTAACCAGACGCTACCGATATGTGCACAGTCCCGTGACTTGGTGTATTTTTGCATGGGTGCATAAGCGCTGAAAAGGAGGACAAATAAAAGTTATTTGATTTCTTAAAACCAACGGTCTCGCTTCGGCGTGGCATGCTGGGTACGCCTAGAGACGTGTGTCGAGTCCGGTCAACTTGAAATATTTCTGCACAGACTGTACTTCCGGGCAGAGTTCTCCGTTGGCTTGAGTCAGGATTCCAGACATTTCCAGATTCCTGATTCCAGACCTAAACATCTTCGTTGTTTAGGTTTGCCATGGCACTGCTTCGGTGTGTCTCATAGGCCTCACAAATCCGTGGCTTCCTCTATACTCACAACCACATCATCTGGAACGCGCCTACGGGGAGCGCTGTTCCCTGATGCGGCCCATATATATTTTCCCCACGTCCCACTGGATGCCGCCTATCTGTGATTGTAGATTTGCGTTTGTCTTTTGTCCCCGTTGTTTCCGTTTTCCAGGGATTACTATCGTTATTCTTGTCCAGCTCGCTTGCACCTTTGCATTGATTTGCATTATCATCACGCCGTTACTCAGCTGTTCAAGATGTGCTAGAAATTTGTGGGGTAATGGGCACCTGCGTGGCCGGTGCGGTCGCAAAATGTTTATGAATGGTTTGCATTCATCCCATTATTTAGCAACAGTTCACCAAATGCAGGACACTACTCTCAAAGCACTCCTTAAGAAAAAAAGAAAAGTAAAACAGAGCTTAAACGGAGTTCTATTTTACTCCACAAGGTGTCGTGAAAAAGTCGTATGAATAAGCCAATTAACGAAGTGTCATGAAAGTTTTCACAAAAGTGTCTTTAGGTGGTGCATTTATCATGCTCAAATTTCGTAAGTGCAAATTTCTAAAAAAAAACTTTTCTATTTTTTTAATTTGCGGGAGGAAGACAGAAGCAAACCTTCGGGATGACGCTGCTACTCGTGTATGGTACCACACACGCTCGGATCTTCTCAAATTTCTTTAGGGTGTTCATCTTTAAAAAAATTTCGATGTGTTTGTATTTTGTGCTGTCAATGTAAGTAGCAACGTCAACCTGACGGTTTGCTTCCGTTCACCTACCGCGCATGAGAAAAAAAAGTGTTTCTTTTCTTCTATAGACCAACACGGCGTTTACAAGCAAACCCGCTTTGCCCACACCAGGTGTGGGCACTGCGCATGCGCAGAAACCAAATTCGAGAGACGTTGAAGGGTCTGCGCATGTGCAGTACCAACAGCAGTGCCAGGGCAGTGGCGTCACGTCAGTGAGCTGAGTTGGTCTATAATTACCGGAGACACGGAACGATAAAAAGAAAATGGAGAAAACAACAAATCTCAAACACAGCTTCCAGTTTATTTGAACAACGAACGCTCTTACAAATACGGCAAGACCCTCTCCACCAAGGAAGAAGCACCTTCTCTCCACTAGATCATCGAAAGCCGGACAGTCAGACAGATCCAAAATGATTCAACATTTTTCTTTTCCGAAGAACTACACTCACAAATTTTGGGTATGGTCAATGCACCACCTAAACACGCATTTGTGAAAAGTTCCATGGCACTATTTTCACTGGCTTATTTATACGATTTTTTTACACCCAAATTGTATCTAGAGCACGTCCTGTAGATTGGGAGATGAAGCAAAAAAAAAACATACGCGTCTCCAGCGTTCGTATTGAATCAAATTTTTATTAAATAAATATTTCAAACATTGTGCAATGAAAACACATGTTCGCCTTCCATCAACTGAAGAGAGGCCATAACGAACTTTCAAGCTAGAGAGAGGCCCGTTCCAGCAACGCGTTCTCTGCCCAAACATTTCGAACCTGTGATTTGTAAACAATGTGGATGACTTCAAAATTTCTTGGTTTACAGACTTCTAAGAAGGTTTGATAGACTCAGCCTAATTAAACCAGCCTGGGGGTTTAGGTTTGTGTGCATGTGCGTGCGTGCGTGCGTGCGTGTGGTGCGTCCTTGGGGGGGGGGGATGCCGGGAGGGGCTTATAGTTATAGGTTATTGATTACTGTGCTTCATAAACCCTAACATCTGAGGTGTACTCTAATATACCTATTGCTAAATTACCCAAGCATCAAGGAGAGTGCAGGAATTGGTGTTCCACGTGCCGCACGTGCTGGCCTCACCAGTATTAACTTTTCTAAAGCAAATGCCTAAAACAAAATGCCTCTTGCGCGCGCGCTGGTCAACGCTTTATTTTGGTTATTTACTTACCAATCACTTATTTACTTACCAATCACTGCATTCTCCTTGATGCTTGGGTAATTTAGCAATAGGTCTATTACAACACTTGCAGCTTACTCCAGATTGATGACAAACCCGACGAAAGGCAGACGCAGGTATGAAACCTACCACGATGTACCGAGTATCTATATAAAAAGTGAACCATTTTTTGTTCTTTGTTTTCTCACCGTAAAAATAATTAACACGCTAGCGATTGGGACCAGATGCTAAAGTTACGGAACTCGCCTTTATCTGATTTAAAGGTTATAATCAATTTTCTGACATTTTTAATTATAATAAATGGCGCGCGTTCCCGGTAGCGGACGCCTCACACCCAGGTATGTGCGGATTTCGTTAGCCGCCATTTCCGCAGGCAAAATGTACGAAAATGTGTTATAACCTTCGGATTATATAACGGAAAGTTCTGAAACACTGCCGTCTGCTCCCAACGAGAGACCGGGCGTTCCGCCACGCGAAGATCATTTTTGCAGTAAGAAAATCAAGGTGCATTTTCTCCCCAACGCACGATAGGCTTACAATAAGTACCGTGGTCGGAAGATGTTGGTGCTTTAACAGCATTAAAGCAACACGCGGTCTGAAGAAACGGAGGCAAACGCGGAAGAGAACGCATCATACAATGCGTGTAAGAGGCATCCGAAGAGCATACAACAGCCGACGACAACTGCGGAGGAGCATCTAAAATGCACCGCCACCTCTCGGAAGGAGTGCGCAGAGCAGGGAGCGACCAAGGCGGGCACAGTGACTCCTCGCGGGTGACGTGGTCTAAGTATAGAGGAGTTTGTGCAGATATCCATATGAGATCTTGGAGTATTGGTGGGACGTCTCCTCCCTTGGCAGCAGTCTTGTACACGTTACTAAAAAAAGTAATCGATTACAATTACTATTACCCTTGACTAAAAAGTATTCGATTAAATCACCTGATTACTCGACAGCAAAAGTAATTGGACATTACCTTAAGAAGTAACCGTAACTTTTTCGATTATTTTATTGTGTGAAGACTTACATCTTTAGCGCGCATAACAATGAACTACTTCCAACCTCCAAACCTTGCTTGTCACAAAGACCACGTAGGGGAAATACGTTATCTTGACGTGTATTCGAACTGGCTTTGTTATATTTTGCATCCGCCTTTAGACATTCTTCGGTTCTGGTTCTCCTATGGGCTGCGAGTAGGTACCGTAAGAAGGATTTTTTTTATTATTATTATTTCTGTGTGTGTGTGCGTGAGGCGGCTAGTTTGAACGAAGGACTTACAAAGTTAGATTCTGCTCCCTCAAACTTCGCCCTGAATGGCCTTTGTCACGCACTAGGCTTCCTGGAAATTCCCAATCACAATCCCAGCTCGAGAAAAACCAAAACAAAACGGACATTTCACAGAAACTGTACATACACAGGGGTTGACCTCGTTTCCTACAGATTTGCAAAAATCTTTTTTTTTCTGTTTGGAAAAAGAAGCAAATTTTATTTTTTTCATTTCAGAAAAAAAGGCGTGTGCGGGGAGGGGGGGGGGGGCGTCCCGTGGAAAAATAGTAACTGTTAGAAGTAATTTTTATTATTTCAAAAAGCAATCAGAATACTCTTGTGATTACTGCCTAATAAAAGTAATCAACTGATTACAAAATTACTCAAAAAAGTAATCATTTACAAGTAATTTGATTACTTGTAATGCGTACGGTACAAGTCTGCTTGGCAGTGAGGGCATCTGGGAGTAATTTGATACGTTGGGTCTTGTTTGGCTTCCCTGCCGTCCCCACCATTGTTGGAGAAGGTGGGGCGTCATCAGACTTGGGAAGTAATCTGTTACGGATTACTTGTAATCCGCTCTTTTTTAAAGTAATTTTGTAACTGCCACGTTACTTTTTTGTGAAATTATTTTGTAATGTAATTTTGTTACAAAATATTGGTAACGGACTACTTTAATTACCCTTTACTTTTTAAAAATATGAGCATAAAACAGCAACTGTAGCGATAAGAGCAGAACATGCAGCAGCATAAAGAGAGTAAGTTCAACAAAAGAGAAAACATCGGGAAGGAGAGAATAGCCGAAAAGAAAATACGATTTTTTGTATGACCGGCCACTAGAACCACGAGAAAAACGGGTAAGTTATGTACACATATACGAAAGACAAAGATCAAGTAAGACAACGCTGAGTAAGCTCTATGTCGCCTTCCATCGTGTTTTTCTTCTTCTCCCGGGCAGGAGAACGCTCTTCGTGCTTATTTGTTTTTGTTTTTTACACCGTTTCAATCTTTCCAGCTTCTTCGACGTCTCTCGCCACCTGCAATGAGATCAAATGCCGGTCGGTACCCCTTCAATTCGCAGGTTCACAACTCGCGTAACAGACGGTGTAGCCTCGCGTGAGCAGATCGGATTCTCTTTGTCTTTGATATGCGCTATTTTATTCTAGCACGCTCTCGAGGCACGGCTGAAAAACGCCCGGCGCGAGGCTTATAGCATCTTTTTCGAGGTTACGGACGATACTTCTTTTGGTTTACTTGTCCGGGGCATGGTGGTCGAGTGCACTCCTCACTTTACAGTCAACTGTCAACATAAAGGGGAAGGGGGGGTGGTTAGGCCATCAAAGGAGTGCTGACAGAGAGAGAGGGAGAAAACGCGTAAGTGGAGTGATCCTCTATTGCAGTGGTTCTCAAATGGGGGTCCGCGAAGGCATTCTAGGGGTCCGCGAAACCCAGCCTCATCAGTCAAACACGGCAATAAAAGTTGTTTTTCTTACACTGAGAAGAAACGTTCCAATTTTCGGGTGAGTTTTCTCGTGCATATGTCAATAAGAGACGTCTTCTTCACACTAGCGCTTAGTTATATCCATTTAATAAATCACCATCATAATTAACCTATACTTTCCCTCCCCCTCACCACGAACGGGGTCCTCCATCATCTCCGCCGATCCGCAAGGGGTCCGCGAAACATCAGTTGCTGAGAACCACTGCTCTATTGTTTTGTGAAACCGAAGGCCACCGCTTCTCTCGCTCTCTATGCCTTCCCTATCCCCTGGCCTCCACGAATATTGGTATGGAAGTGAGAACCGATCAACGATCGATAAGCCGTAACCGCCACTTTTTCTCTGACTGGTCGACTTTTCGGTCATGAAGTGTCCGCCGTGTCCATAGCCATCTGTAATAAGATCTTCGAAATTCAGGGCATAAGGAGAACGGAAACCTTCAGTCTCAGTACATACTTTGCTTGCCACAAAGAAAAACACACATTGTGATCAGCAAGAACAACAAACTCTAATCTAGGGAAACACATCAAGGTAAGCTGGGACACCTGCATTCTGCTTTGGGTACACATTGTAACAATAAAACCACGTTTTTTCTTTTCTTTTTTTTTTGTGAATAACAGGAGAAACACCCGAGTCAAAATGGAGCTTTCGTAGATTGCTTCTTTAGCCGCGTATCCTCAAGCGGAGACAGACGCTGCTACTGAGCATGCGCACTGCTAGCTTTGTCTGCACAATTCCAGGTGTCATTTCCGGAGGCCGTAAGCTAGCGGGATGGCGGGCGTGGTTGCAGATTTCGGTGCCTTGTCAGCTTACAAGTGAACGGAGTGCACCTACACATTTTCTCCTAAATACAATATTTTATTTTTACAAGGACTACCATAATGCGACCGTGTGAGAAATGAAAAGTAGTGTTGGAGAGCATTTTAAGAAAATATAAAATTGGTTTTATTGTTTTCTGGATAAGTGTACGGAAAAAGTAACGTGAAAGTAATTTGTAACGTAACGAGTAAAGTAATCTGTTACTTTTCAGCGAAAGTAATTTGTAACGGTAATCCATTACATTTGAGGCTCGATAATTTGTAATTGTAATTCATTACGATTTTCAAGTAACAAACACAAGTCTGGGCGTAATGCCCCACCTCTACCTTTCTGTGTTAACGCGTCTGAGTAGGACTGTCTGATATCTTCGGAACCGCGTCGAGATGCGGTCCGGTTCTTGCGTAAGGCAAGATCTAAGTTACTCGACCCCTTTTCGCTTAATGTTGCTAGCCGTGGTTTCAGGGTTAGAGGTTTCTTCATTTCCTTGAGGTGACATCTGGTGGTTGTCGGGTGGGTGAAATGTGATCGCGCTGTTCAGAAGGGGAAAGTCTTAACAATTCGGCGGCATGGTGCATAGCCTTATCTCCAAAATGGGGGGGGGGGGGGGAACTCGGTTCCCACTGTATGCTGACATTTGTTTCAGCTTGGAAGGACTTCAAAGCAGGTCTCAGCAAGTCTCAGAAGTGCGTTCAATATACCTCAAACTCTGAGGCTGGTGACAAGGTGTTCGGGTTGAGTCTTTTTTATATATTACAGGACTATTAGCGTTGTTTGCGCTTCGGCTTTATCCGGCGCCTCGCTGGAGGAAGCGTGGGCCGTTGTTTCCCCTTCGAGTACGTGTATTGCTCTGGTTGAAAGGTGCGTCCGCGTGTATGATGAGAGAGACCCGGGGTCTTGTAGGAAGCATTCACCTTCATTCACGTGCTTCTTCGTGCACAGGTTTCTTTTCTTGCTCTTTTGGTTCGTATGTCTCTGGAGAGAGATGTTAATGTGATTTTGCTCAGCTCACAGGGTGGAAACGAGGTGGTCAATTGACACGGGCCGCAGTAACAGATTGAACAAGTTTTATTGGCGGGAACGAAGTACTCAATGTAGTATTCCCCCCCCCCCATGTCGTAAGTGTTCGCTGACAAGTCGCTGTAGAACAGTAATAGAGATAGTCTGGTATGCTTAATCATAACACTCGTCCCTTCCTGCTCATAAGCACTGCGGTGCCCGGCGTATTCTACACACTAAGAAATGCCTGCGTGACTACTTACCCGCAAAACACACAAAGAGCCAATCTCTCCGATCTACTAAATCAGCTCAGTGAATGATGAGGTGGAACATCCGTTTAGACGAGGGTGTAAGATAGACAGATGAGGAAACGGCCCATAGAAGCCTACCGCAGCGCCGTGACCGGATTGTATACTCGTCTGCTTGCGGATACCCTTAATTTGCGACAGATGGCGCTGCGGCGAGTGGAAAAAAATTGGAATTTTATTTGCATGGAACTTTATGGGAGAGTGCGTAAAATAAACCGAGAGCACGACAGTCCTCCATTGAAAATCCACGAGAAATCATCTCCGTCAGTTTAGCCGGTCGCCACCGGTCGCCCACCCGGAGTGAGAGTTCGCGGTGCTCCACATAGATGGCGCCACAGAAAAAGAGAAAACGGAGGGGGACACAATACGATCGCTCATTTGGCTCTCGTTTCCCCACCTGTCTACCTTACACCCTGGTTAGAGCTAAAATTGAGGTCTGCGCTGTGGCATTACACAATGCAAGCATGACGCTTTGCATTGCGGAATGCCACAGCGCAGACTTAATTTTGAGGTCTAAACACATGTTCCGCCTCATCATTCGTTGAGCTGATTTCGTAGATCGCAGATATTGTTTCTCCTACTGTTTTGCGGTTGATTAGACGCGCAGGCATTTCTTTCAGTGTGGATGACAGCCGGAGTAGTGGTGTCTCCAGACTTGTCGGTGTAGTTGTTACTGATAGTATTGATATTGATAGTTGATATTGATAGTGGTAGTTGATATTCCTGGGGCGCTATAAGGGTGTGCGAAGGTAAACGCAAACAAATAATGGCCGAACTTCCGGGAGGAGTATGTTACTTCCGGTTGGCTTTAGTTTTTGCCTGTTTTTGAGGATCCTGATTCAATGGCGCATACTTGAAAAGTATCACCGCCGAGGACTAACTGCGGTACCTCCTGAAATTCCCTTATACGGGATCGGCATCACTTTCTGTTCTCTTGGGTGAAAAGAAAGAGCACTTGTCCCTCAAGGAAATGTCAAATCTACCGAAAGTATCGTAGGCGCATCTTCAGGACCACCTATCTGGCTAGACATGTTCATATACCCTAAACGCGTTAAGGTATTTCGTGAATGGCAAGGCATCGGCGGTGGGCGCCCACCTCTCCCAGGCGCCGAAGATACGCACCAAGCTTCCCCGCAGGGGCCGCCGAGCCGGGTCTTGGTTTTAGCAGACAATCTTCAGAAAGCTTTCATTACGCTTCCTTCAGCGTGAAGCCAGTCTGTAACGCACAATTCTCTAGTGTTTTGAGTTGTTTGTTTGTTTGTTTGTTTTGTAATTTTTATTTAAGGTTTTTTTTTTTTCCCAGATCGCCGTGCACATTGCATTTGTACGTGCCGTAATGGTCCATCGCTGTACGGAGTTGGTCAGTCGAGGCGCCGCGGCGCTGGCATCGCAATCTCGCGTTTGTCGCGTTGCGCCATCTCTCGGCAACACACCTAACACCGTCTGCCAATGCGCTTCGTCCTACGATCACCCAGGCTCTGCAGTGACGAGGGCGTCCCTCGTCCCGAGGTAAACGAAGTAACATTACCTGTGACATTTTGTTCGTGCCGGTAGGCACCGGCAACTTAAAAGCACGACACTGGGGCATTTCTAGGACATAGCTCTCACGGAATTGCTCGCTATAGTGAACCAAGAGTCGTCGCGCAACCATAGGAAAACCAGAAGTATTTCTCCCTCGTGTGGCCCGCACACCCTGAAAAGACTAGTCAAACGTAAAGATGGCGTCAAAAGTTCACGAAAAGCTGCGGTTGGACTTTTTCAACGAAGCGCTGCGTTATCGTTGCGAGACTCCGATAATGGAGCCCCGTAAACCAACGGCTGCTACTTTCCGGTTGACGACTCCAGCGCCCCTGTTGCGCTTCTCAATCGCTCAGTCTCGGGGCTGGTTGTGCTTGCCGAGTTGATTGGCTCACTAAGCATAAAACGCGGTAGGGTAGTACAAAAGCACTTCGGCCTACGAAGAAGATTCAGCGACAGAGGCGCTATAAACGAAGCTGGCACCATGTCTGGATTTGCGCCGGCACGTTGAGTACAACATCAAACTCGCTGTCCCTGCTCAAAAAGCGTTTCAAAGATAGATCTCTTTTTTTTTTCGTCTTGTCATTCTTTGTCATACATTTTTGCTAAAGTACCCAAGCACTAAGGAGCATGCTGCGAGTTACCCAACAATCTCCTTGATGCTTGAGTAATTTAGTGATAGGTCTACTGCAGTGATTTCTTCGCAGTGTGCTCAATGAGAAAGTACAGGCACGCAGGCGTTTTCAGACTTGTTTCTTTGATTCATCGTTGGTTTGACCAAGATTGTGGAAAACAAAATTCGCTGATTTACATAAATAAATTATTGTAGTACAAAAACATTCTTATATTTAAAATATCGATAGCGGAGAAATATTCTGACGTGCATGACCCGCTTCTACTTTAATAACGCGGACTGTGGAGTGGTGAAACACCGTTAACTTATACAGCCCGGGGTATCGATAACGTCTTGATTGAAAAACCGGTACAAGAAATAAAAAAGAAAAATGTTGTCCGAATAACTTTTACAATGAGTAATGGAAGGGGATCCTGCACTAACGGTAATTCTATGTTAAATTTTTAAAAAAGCTAATTGTTCTTTTGTTTGAATAAAAACGCGATAACAATGATTTTTCAAGGACGTTGCTTCGGCTTCCTAATGGTTACGTCATCTCTATGTTTAAAAAATAAACATACAGATCGATATGCCCTTGGCCATGGTCTCGGTTTACAGCCGCGGTCTCGCCCTGCTTTAATTCTTTCGAAACTTCCGGGTGTGGTCGAAAAATCGGTTTGCGGATTGCTAGCGGGCAAGACTAGTTTCATGACCGAGGTTTCTAGCGCTCCTTGGTTTGAAGCGTGCCGTTCCAGCGAGAGCGCTTGTTCCGCGAATGTTCTTGTCACAGACGTAATCTCGATCTCGTGCCTCTAATCTTCTCAACGGCCGAACTAGATTCGCGTACTTGGCGTTTCCGGGTCGCTTGCCCGGGACGCGACCTCTGTTGTGAAGTCGCACCGATGACGTCCCGGTGGTTGCAACAATTGATGTCTGACCGTGGTGCTGGGACGGTGACGACTTCTGGGAAAGGAAACTCTTCGGTCACCGTTTTTTTGCGTGACACTTTGACGTCATATGACACCATGATATCACAGAATAATGTGACGCCTCGGGTCTCCAATATGACACGTGACAATTGACGTTATTTTGTCCCGTGACGTGACCTAACGCCACAACCCATGGTCACTTGACCTTGGGACGTCAGGGGGAACCACGACGTTACATTGCGACATCATGTCATGCGATACCATGATGTCACGTGACACCTTGACGCCAGGTGACGGCACGACGCGAGCGACGTCACGTGACCACGTGCTTTCTGATGGTCACGTGACGTCACATTACATCACAAGGTCATGTGACATTGTGACGTCATGGCGCCACGTGACAAGACCTGACATCACGACGCGGGACAGCGTGATGTCATGTGACCCTCGATATTTGTCATCGGTTACGGAAGGGGAAGAGGTTGGTCGGAGGAAACTAAATGTATTGGTCAAGCCCAACCGACTTGATGTAGTCGACCACCAAGTCAAAGATGGTCTTCCTGTGTTCGGTCAACCCTCTGGAGGGATCCATTCCCTCATGTGGTTCGGTCTGGATTGCGTTGGAACTGATTTGATGACCATCTTGCGTTCGTTTCGGCTTCTTAAACAGTTCCGAAAGACGTGTTCCATGTTTTCTAGGGCGTGGCAGTCCTGTCACAGGCAGTTCGGTGCATCTCGTTTCCGTTCTATTTTTCTTCTTGCTGAAGCAAGCCTTGGATTAAAATGGCAGCGCCGAGCTCGCTCGTGGAGGTTTCTCACGTGTTTGTACAACAATGTTTGTCACAACGCGAAGCGTGTGTTTTATAACATTCCCATGAACGGATGTTTGACTTGTGTGTTTACGGCGTCCAAAAAGCGTAGTTCCCTCGATGTCCGCCTTATGACGTCATAAAAGTGTCATGCTGTCGTCGGTCGCGATCCTGGCGGTGTCACAACAGCGGTGGTGGATGAGGCAGATGCCCGTTCTGCTGCAGGTCGCTTCCAGCTCAACAGTCCCCGAAAGCCAGGAGGTGGGACGCAGCGACGACAGCGACACTCGCGTATTCTTCTGCTTTTTTCCGGAACTTCTACACCTAACCGCCAGGATCGCGACATGCGACAGCATGAAACTCCGACTTTTGTGACGTCATTTGTTGCAACATTAAAACTACTTTCGACGCATGGGCGGAATAGGGCGCTAAACACATCAGTTGGAGACGCATTCCAGGCGTAGAGTTATTACGATGTTCGCTACAGGCTCAGCTGGCGCTAGTGTCTATGGGACTTCCGGGAGGCAAATTGTTGCAGACAGCAACCAGTCTACTTTTGCCAAGCTCCTGTGCATTCCTATGGGAAAACGCGCGTGCATTTTGTATCTTCGTCAGAAGAAAACATGGAGCACTTTTGTTATTCAGGTCGTACCGAATAGTATGCACCTTTAATAATATTGTAAAAGTGTAATTGTTCTACGTAGCGCATTTTTCTTTATCAGTGAACGATGTTTAACTTCACTATATTTCAGGCCCAAACCTATGTGCCACAGCAGGTGTGTAAAACCAAGAGACGATTCTAAAGAAAATAATAATCGAAACGAATATAGAGTGTGTTCAAGGTTCGCCATCATTCCGGTGACGCTTCCATATTGCTAATATTCCAGTCCTGTCACTACATAAAAATGACGCCGTTTTGCGTCTTTACGAGCGGATGAAAGCATTCAAAGCGTAAAAATAAAGAACGTGGGCTGTGAAAGGTGTCTCTCTTTATTATTTTTTAATCCGGGTAGCTTTTATGAAGCACTTGATCTCAAAGGTTTTGATGGTGCGGGGGATGTTTTAAACGTAGAACAACCATCTTCGCACAAAGAAGAAAGAATAAAGCAGTATTTTTTTAAATATCGGACTATATTACGTGGCGTTCAATTTTTTTAGACCGTACATGCGCAGGTAGTTGCTGATCCAGTGTTACTGAGTAGTTCTCGCCGTCTTTCTTGGTCACCCAGATGTCCTTCGTTCGTTTGGCACGTATATCCCTCATGCTGAAAAGCGCCGACGTCGTGTTCTCGCTAACAGTGTCCGACAGTGCGCAAAAATACATGCACTAAGCCGTTTTAGCACTGTTTGTAATGCAATGAATTTGAAAGAAAAACGCCGTTACTGCGCAATTATTTCGTCTGCCTGACTGAGAAATGTTCCAAGCTAACTAGTACGTATGAATTATTTGGGATATTTGCTCTTATAATCAAAGGCAAGGAGAAAATGCGCTCACCTTTCTCGAGAAAAATGCATTACCAAAAGTCAATGTTTGACAGGTTGCTGTCTGCTTCAATTTGCCACAGCACACTCACGCCATTTGAAACTCTAGTGTACGTTATAATAACTCTATGGTTCTGGGCGCCGTCATTTTATCAAAGTGCTTTTGGGCAAACCGATTGTGTAGTCTCGACGAGTTTAGGGGTGAAAAAATGCACATTGTAAAACAACAAGCTCCGCGTAAAATTAAAGTAATATAGTTTTAGAAACGAATTATAAAACCGATGATGTCAAAAATCAAAAGTGATATTAGACGTCAGACGTTTAGACAGCGCGAGTTTGACTACCTTTTGCAACGAGGTAATTAATAATAATAATAATAATAGTCTTTATTGATCTAAGTCAACACTACAAAATGTCAGGTCTGCCGAAGCCGTTTAGGGCTTCGGCAGACCTGACATTTTGGGAGAGGTTTAGAGCGATAAGCTGCTATCCCGTTCACCAGGCAAAAGTGACTCCCACTTGGCCGCCGCCATGTTGTACAATTGTGACCACAAGACACGTGACCGTACCAAATCCTGATGCTTTTACGGAAAATTGAGCCGAAATTTATATTGCGATCGATGTAAAAAACACAATAAACTATTTTTTCAATACTGTTAGCCCCAGAGATCAGTGTCTAGCTCTGATAAAAAAACCAAATACAGCACCGCGGCTGACGGCATCTAGCGGAGGCATTGCGAAGTTGCCCGAATTTTTGTCAGAGAAGCACATTTTGGACTTAAAACAAACGAAACATAACTTAACTCGTCGGTACTGTTATTATAGATCAATAAGCAATTATTCTTGCGCGGTACTTCGTTAAAATCTAGACGTATGATTACAAGCTCACGTGTCTAGTGGTCAAAAATGTGCAGCATGGCGGCGGCCAATTGGGTGTCACTTTCAGCTGCCAGTTTCTCGCTTTACGACCCTCTACCTCGTTGACCTTTTGGGTATTGCGACATTGTTATACGCTGCAGGGGAGACATTTATCCAGTGCAGTACGCCTGCTAGCATGGGGTTCTTCAAGTGCATCACGCACTGATGATGCACAACCGAACGCCGGTACAATAACCATCCAGATCGAAACGGACAGGGATTTAACCATCACCACCTTGAATAATCAAAGCCTGCAGCAAGATAATTTCGACGTCATCGCGGTGAGATTGAACGTAAACACAGTTCAGAGACGAATACGGCGTCAGCGTTCGTCTCCGCAATCTCCGAAGGTCAGCGTCGGGCTCGGGCTCGATTTCCCCCTTTGCTTCTGTCAGTGCCACAAGCTTTTCAATTTCAGTGCACAAACATTTCACGCTGAAATGTTATCTGAGAGTTGATTTAGTCGGAGGGAATCAACTAGTCAAGAAACCATTGCAGAAAAAAACGCACGCTAGCAAGAATGACTGTTCCTAATGACTAAAGGGAGCTTGTTTGTTAGAGCACAGTTTCTCAAAAACGATGGAGTTTGGACAACGCAACTCTCAGTCCTGACTCGATGTGGGGCTGCGACCTGCTCTTTGTTTTTATCGACACCACAGCATAGATTACAAGTTTGCATTGCTTTCTCAAGTTCCCGGGCCGCTTTGCAAGCCCTCGCCGAATCTGTCGCGAGTCACATCATGCAACTCACACTGCGTGGTACACGTTAAAGATCCTAGTGGTACTGCACTAAATACATTCTCATCTACAACTGAGACATCAGACTCCCACTGGGGCTGACGAACTTCCGGCTCGCTAAACATGCAGGCAACACAATTACAGTTTGGGGTCGCCGCGTCCTCCTTTTATGGTGTTTTATTTTTCTTGTTGTTTTTTTGAAGTTTTCCCCGCTGTCTCTTATTTTTATGTTTTCGTTATTGTTATTGCTGTTTTCTTCCCCAAGTGTGTTCTGTGGCCGGCGGAGCTCGCGGCGCAGGTGTCTGGCAGCCGGCCAGCTAGGCCGGCCAACTCTCTTTGGTAGTGGCACGCTTTCCTTCTCAAGGCTAAATCAAAGCTAAATTCAGTAAGAGTGGAATTCTGCCTTAAACCGCCGCCTGGCGGAACTCTGGAGAAACGGGGCATAATCACACTCCTCCTGCTGGGCAGCCGAACGTGTGTAACGGTGGATGAGAGCTCCGCTCGCCGGCAATCTTCGAGGCCATGCCTTCACTAGACAACTTTCCCCTTTTCACGCTTGGTGTCTCTTGCTTACTGAATTAACCAATTACCTAAGCTTGCCCTTAGAAAAAACAGCCATGCTTTCTTGCATCGGTCATGTTATGAGGAAGTTAGTTGATGAGGTTTAAGAAGTTCGATTCTTGCTACAACACAAAACAAACTTTAAGTGTTTTTTGTGTGTTTTTTGTGTGTGTTTTCTAGATATTGTCGGAGGTCATTAGCGTTTTTATTGGTCAAGGTGAATTGGACCAGCCGAGGTCATGTCCTGAGCATAACGTACTCCTTTTTATGTCTGTTTTATCGCGGCGAGTAAACAGAACCAGAGTCGTTGGTAAATGACCGTGTAATGACCACCGCACTGCAGGTTGGACTCTTCAAGCATGTCTGAGCTTCGGAATATATTGCTCGCAGAATCTGTTCTTAAAGATGATTTTGTTTAGCCTCTCTGAAGGGCCCAAGAAGTGTGAACAGTATCATCTGACGACAAAAGCAATGAAGGCTTATTATTGTCAAGCTATTTTTGGTACTATAGTCTTTCTTCTTTCCAACCAGTACCACGTCGCAAATCGGATTTTGTAAGATACCACGATAATAAAAAATATGAGTAATATCGAAATACATAGGCCGCGAACGTCCTAAATGTGGAGTTCGAAAGGTTTCGAAAATTTCGAACTTCGTTAAGGTTCGAATTCGGAAAGTTTACAACTTTCGCACCCCGTGGAGCTTCGAATTCGAAAATTTCGAAAATGTCAAGGTTTTTACAAATATGATTTCGGCGACATTTAATTTTTTTTTTTGCAAGTCGATTTAAAAAAAAATCCTGAACTGTCTAAAAAAATTTATTAAATAAAAAAACGGAGATTTTGAATGTATTTAATGGACAATGTCTAATAGTTTGAAAGCTTCGAATTTAAGTTCAAGAGTCTTCGAATTTTAAAGACGGAGATCAAATTCCGCAGTTTCAAATCAAGTTCTCAAGGATTCATCTAAAAAAAATCAAAAAATGTGCTACAATTTTTATTGAAAACATTGCACATTTCTTTCATGCCGAAAATACTCATTCCTTCGTAGTAGCGTGGTATTGACGATACTGCCTGTACTACACTGTATTTATGGTAACTGATAAGCGTTGAACTGGTTGAATGGTTCATCAAAATTCCCTGAGGCAGTCCGGTGAACGTAATTCCTATCTCTTTACAAATGAGTAGCAATCTGGTCAATCGTCGCTTAAATGCGATGATGAGAAAACAAAATACTTATTCAAGAAAAGGCATTCGCATAAAGAAGTCCAGGATTTCTGCAAGTTTTTAGTTGCCTTGAGCGTTCATTTTCGGTGGGATGACCCGTGAGATGGAGAAAACACTCAACACAGGCGCAGCACCCGACACTGCTCAATGTTGAGGAGAACGCAACCAGACTAAATTAGTGCCCCCACCCCCGAAAATACAGCTGATCAGGACACGACCGGTCGTCATCGGGCTCGCCATACTGCTGGTGTCTGAAACTTTTCTTCTTCGATGAATTGAGAATTTGAGATAAGGGCCGCTCTAAAATGCAGCCGGTTACTAATGATAATGCATTAAGCGCCGATCCAGCGTTCGCTGTAGCGTGTAGGCGTAGGGCTCCGCGCGCGCCTTTCCCCGACCAGTCGCTTACTCGAGGAAATCGTAAGACGTATGCGTTCAGGAGGACGCCTTAAGCGAAGTGCCTCGGTTGAACCATATCCACCTCTATACTCACAAAGCCTGGCAGTCGGACGACAGAGCCATATATAGTGGCCGGTCGCAGATTTGGAGAGCGAGGATCTGGTAGCACAGAGCATCGAAGAGTCATTTCTCGGGGAACCCGGACTTCAGCGCACAGCTTTTGGAGCGGCGAGGATTCGAAACACACTTGTTCGCTCGGGAGAAGTATTGTTTCGGCGCCTCGCTGCAGGCAGCGGGGCGTCAATCACGTGGCTCTCCTTTTATCCCTTGTCTGCCGCTCCACCTTTTTTCATTTCGGCGGCCGCTTCTCGTGGCGATCTGACAGGCTTTATCAGTATATAGGAGGCTATGGTTGAACTTTAAGGCTGTAGACCAGGGTTCCGTTGGCCCTCTGATTAGAGGCTCTGTTCGGAAGCAGGATGAAAAAGTTTCGAGGCCGACGCCACCCCAAAGAGTTCGTTCAGCGTTTTAAAAGAGAGTCGTTCGGTGCCACGATCAGCTAATTGAAACTCCACAAGAGCAATTTTCACTCCACTCCACACATTAATGTTTGATGCTATTAATATTTGCTGCCTTAATCCTTTGGGGTAAACGCAGTTCGAACTTTGTCTGACTTTTGTTCAGAAGTTCGAAGCTCCGCGAACATTTTAACTTAGCGGGTTCAGAAGTCGAAAATCGTCGAATGTATTTACGTGCTATGTTCGTAAGTTCGAGAATTGAAGAATTTCCTAGCACAAATAATTCAAAAGTTCGAATACGATCAAATTTATTAGCGCCAAAAATGCGAAAACTGTCGGATCTGTTGTAATATAAGCTCGACCATCCGCGACACCAACTGTCTATAGGTGGCGCCGCTCGATTTCCAAAATGGAGGTTATAGTGAGGATCGGAGATGCGTGCTCGTATACCATTTGCTGAGCCCTGTCTAGCGTGCTCGCTTCATTGAGCGACAATTGTTTTCCCGCTTATATGAGGAAGCTAGAGCGTTATGCGTGCAGGTCACCTCTTTTCTCTGAAAACAAAAACGGTGTTTAGCGTAATATTTACGCCGTGAGGCACGTTTCAATTCAGGAACGAAACCGAAACTAACTTCTACTTTGATTTAATTTCTAGATATGCGTGTTCCTTCCGGTTTCTCTCCTACCCCAAAATCTGCCTCAAGGCGTAATTATAATGCTAAAAAAATTGCTCGCGGAAACTTTGTTTTGTGACATGCATGTCCGATCCAGTGACTCATAAATATTTTGGAGAGTTCAATGTCCCTTTAAAGACAGAATTTTCTGACACCTTAAGGTAACAGAATATTGTACAATTTGTTGAAAAAATTAGCGCTGGTATCTTTCTGTTCTTGGAGCCTTTTTTACTCAAATAAAGGTCATGGGAAGTAATGACCTGCGTGCCCTTTAATGGGTTTTCGGCCATTTAGATGATTAATTGCTTTAGCAATATTTTCAGCACAGGGATAATTGAATCAATACAAATTTTACGAATATCACCACGGGTGATTAGTTTATAATATGTCCACAAAATGTAATAATTAAGAAAAGGTGTTCTCACTACGAAAACCCCAGAACGAATTCCGAGTCAGACAACAGAAGTGTGTGTGTTTCTCAAGGCAACGAGTGACGAATAGGACTTTATATTACATCAAGTATTTATGTCTATCTCGATATCGATGTCAGAGTTCTTCATGTGCTAAAAAGAATCAAGATGAGACCTTTCTGTAAAGATTAATATGGTTGAATGGCGTACGTGCTCTTATCATTGTGGTGTTTTGGGGGCCTACATTACGGCAAAGATATTTTATTCAACAGTTTCTCAAACTCTCATTGAAGTTTTGTTGCTTATGATCCAATTTCAAACGAGCGAACAAGTATGGCAATCCAAAGTTGGAAAATTATCATCACTTGTGCCAATTGCAGCATTCTTGATTAACAAGTTATAAAATAAAAATTGTCTAAGCATTCTAGCAAGTCTAAGAAATTAACGTAAAATGACATTAATTGTGGATAAAGCATATGGTGATATCAAAGTGGCGACATTTGGCTATCAGAAAAACTTCCAAACTCGCCGCCAGTCCTTCCGGACCAAATGCCCCGAAATACGAAAAAAAAATCAATTACGCTGTTGTTGTTGTTTGAATTCCAAAATTGCCCAGAAACTTTCTTTTCTTTAATTTTTACGCGCCGCTGTTTTGCCAATCTCAGCCTTTCCAGTTCGAAGGAGCGCCCACCCGCTTGCACGTCTGCTCACTGCAGTAAGTTTCGTTGGCGTTGGAAAACAGGTGAAACAGTAGCATGTTTTAGTAGTGCCCATATACGAGTGAACGCAATTGGCGCTTTGTGCTTGCGTCAGCGTTTCGTGTCCCACATTGCGAGTGCGCGGAGCCCGAAATTGCGGTCTTGAATTGGCGCATGGCAGCGACGCGCATGTGCAGCGTGGAGCACGTAACTCTCGTAAACGCACAGCACTTGTGTGTGCTTCTATACGCAATAGTAAACCTCTCTAGTAAGGTAGACTCACGTGCCGGCTGCAGCACTCCATCGTATATCATATATCAATATTGTATATCAAAATACGTTAAAGTTCAATAAAGAAGCGACATCACCTTTACCATTTCGCATCGGTGAAGAGCTGTCCGGTCTGAATTGTTTTTATATCTGGACATACGACAGACGAGGCCAACGTGCAGTATGCGTTCCCAAGCTCTGTATCAGCTTTGTGTGGGCTAATAAGAATGGACATTCTTATTAGCCAAGATAACACTGCCTTGGTTTATTCTGTGTTGTTACTTATAGCCGAAAGTGGAGAGGGGTCAGTGCAAGTATGGGGCAAGGAAAATGCAGGTGGCAACAGAGATAGCTTGTCCGCCTTGATCTGATTTGAAACATCTTCCTTCTGAACGGTAGTTTACCGCAGAGCTCAACGCCGCTGGCTCGTTTGCTGGAAGCACTGGTCGTAACTCAATCGTTCCAGTGGCCGCTATTGTCGTGTTGTCCTTCGCGGTGGCTTAACCGTTGGCTGCTGAGCTGCAGTTTGTAGAGCCGTCGTGGTGGTCGACGCTGTGGATGCCATCCCTTGTGACAAGTCCCGGTCGTCGTTCGAATCTTCGTCGTCTGACAAGTCGACGTCGCATACTTCCTTCGTTGCTAAAAGTTGCCGGCGGTTGCGCCGAAAAAGATTATTGTTCTCCGTACGCACGTAAAAAAACCGCGGCCTGCGGCCGATTTAACCGCCCTGGCTTTTCCGCGCCCATGACGCTATACATTCAAGTGTACCACGTCGTCGTTGCTAAGACGGGGCAGCACCCGCTCGTTGCGGCCTGACTGTCGGTGTTTCTTTACCCGTATCGCAGGAAGGGATCGAAGTCCGGCACAGGTGTGCACAGCCGCCTTCCTTGCAGCAGCTCGCCTGGAGACCGACTATCTTCAACAGGACTTGCCCTGTAATTTATTATGCCATGCCAAAAGCATTCGTTTGCAGCTTTCTTTTTCTTTTTTTTATAGGATGCGTTTCATGATTCTTACACACTTTTCCGCGAGCCTGCTAGATTGAGGGAATTTCGGGCTAAATTTGATATGTTTGAAATCGTAAACCTTTGCAAAAGGCGCAAACTCGTGGCTGCTAAACTGTGGGCCGTTATCTGAGCAGACCTCAGTTGGGATGCCGTATCTTGAAAATATAGCTCCCAGTTTATCGTTCACTGTTGCGTTGGGTAGCAGCTCCACCTCTGGGAAATTGGACATTAAATCGTAGGCGTACATATAGTGTCTCCCGGAGTATTGAAAGAGATAGACACCGACACGGCACCATGGTTGAGTAGACCTTGGTTGTAGAATCAAAGTTTCGGATGGTTGCTTATAACCATGTGCCTTGCAGGTCGGACAACTTTGGAATATGGACTCTATGTCAGAGTCTATGTTTGGCCAGCAGACCAATTGCCTAGCCCTAGCTTTGCACTTCACCATGCCAAGATGGCCTACGTGAATCCGCTTCAAAATCTTTCTGCGCATGCTCGTGACGCAGAAATTGCTCGAATGGTTCCGCCTCACCCTGCAGTTGGAAACAAAAGACATGTCTTTCGTGAATTTTATTTTGTTGCTCTACGCAATATTCTTCGATTTTGGCTGTCATGGTGGCGTAGTCTTCTTTGTTTTTTTCCCTCGGTGAACACGAAGTTGTTGAAAGCGTCCAAGGCTTCCTCTCCCGCCCCGCTGAGTAGCAAGGCAGTCTTTGCCGCCTCCGATCTCGGCTTGTCGGTGCCTGCTGAAGCTTGAAGGAAAAGGTCGAACCTCTGACGAAACAGTTTCCAGTTTTTCCTCCGTCAGCTGTCAATTGTAGTGGCTCAGCCAGCTTTGGTGCTACATGACGTCGACCTTCACGTTAGGTTAACCCATGAACCTTTCTTTTGCGCTAGTAGGCTTTTCCCGCTTCTGACATCATGTATCAGCTTTGTGTGTGCTGGTAAGAACGAACATATCGGGTTTCAGGATAACACTGCCTTGGTTTATTTCGTGATGTTAATTATAGCCGAGGGTGGAAAGAGTTTAGCGCAGGCAGGGCGCGAGGGAAAGGCATGGGGCAATAGAGTGTACACAGATAGCTTGTTCGACTTGATTTGATATGATACAAGCTTGGAAAGCAGACGATGCAGGCCTGCGATCGTCGACAGTTACCTGTGCAGAAGTAGAGTAAAATTAAGACGCCAGTATCATTACGTAGCGTAAAGAGGACACACAGCCGTGGTAGTCAGGAAAACATCCACTTCAGCCGAATAAAAGTGTTTCACGGAGAGCGTTGAAGACCATGCGGTGGCGTCTCATGCCGTTGACGCTTCGCTGGCGGACGCCAGCGTGCGTCACCTGGTCGGAAAGGCTCATCCTTCAAAAATATTTTTCTCAGCAACAACAAAAATTATTTTTCTAATTTGTTGATATGTAGGAAAGATGAGGTGAATTGAACTTTTGGCTATTTCGAAAGTTGCGGGCACCAATGGCCACATTGCTTTTTCTGGCTCTCAATAAGGCCGTTCCCGCATAAACTGGAGAATTTGTCTTTTGAATTAGAACGCAACAAAACGAGGCTTTCAAAATTGAACACGTGCAATGCAATTATTAGTTCTATGAGAACAAACAAAAAGGTACTGTAGCTAATACCTAAATCCAAGTTGGCTAAAAAAATAAAGAAATCTCACAAAAACTTCTTTTTGGAGTTCCTGTTTGAACTCAAAATGGCGTCTTTCAATGTTTCCATTTTACAGTGAGATAGGGCATGTTATTAAGTAATTATGTGGCCAATTAAATTTGTGTTGTACCTAACCATTTTAGTTTTTACAGTGTTTTTCTTAACTACACAGGTTTTATGCAAATTCCAGTAATTTAGAGCATAATATCAGCAAGAATAAAATTAATTTTTTTCACAAGAAAATACTTTTTGTAGATTTCAAAGGCGGCTTTGTCCAAAATATTTTTTCGAACATATTGCAGACATGAAAGAATTGCCGCGTCTCGTTTGGCATGAAATGACCCATTTTAGTTCTTATGGAATGACATCCATAAAGTATAGAAATTTCTGCCGTCATCTTATCCCATCAACTACTGGAACAAAAAATATCAAATATTCAGCTGGATATTGCTATTCCCACGATTTTTTATCCTGTACTCGCATGCTCGCACCATCGCATTCACGGCTCATGGAGAGCATAATGATAAATACTGTGAATATGTAATTCCGCCACATAAACACGAAAACTTCTGTCATTTCAGACCCAGACTGCATCCTGAAGATCACCAAAGCGCTGCACCAGTCTAAAATTACGACGCTGCAAGCTTCTCTGGAGCCTGACGACGGGTGGAAAAACAGACTTTCCGCCATGTTGCGGCAGCACGCCTTCTCACTCGCCAAGACGGACGTCCTCTGTTTCGTGCCTTCACTTCGCAGCGTGAAGCTTCGCAAGGTATGCCTGAACGTGTACATTAATTTCTGTATTCGAGGCGCAATCCATATCACAATACTATGGTGCCCGGAGCGCGTCTCCAACTAGTGTGTTTGACGCTTCCTCAAAGGTGGTCCCTCCATTTCTGCCTCGTCATAAAAGTGTCACGATGATGCCTGCCGCGATCCTGACGGCGTCGCAACAGCAGAAATGGATGCGGCAGACGCCTGTTCTGCTACAGGTCGCTCTGCAGTCAGACAATCGACGGAGAGCAAAGCAGACGCGAGTTGGGACGCCCTGACGACAGCGAACCTCGCGTCCGCTCGCCTTTTTCGCCAGAGTTTCTACAACCAACCGCCAGGATCGCGACGTCCCACAAGGTGACAAGCGCCGGCTCCTGTGACGCAATTTGGGACCACTTTGGATGCATAGGCTGGTGAGGACGGTACGCACACCATTCGGAGACGTGTTCTAGGCAGCGTAATCACTATTAGGATTCAAGAATGTCCGGAGTTGTGCCACCATTCATGGTGTTCCTGGGCCTGTGCTGGCTGTTCAGCTGCGTGTGGGTTTTCATGCAAGTCGAGCTCACGTCTCACCAAACACCAAGAGGATCAATGACAAAGTGGCAGACTTGGCTTCAAGCTCACGGGTGCCACGGTGCGAGTCAGTTATCAGAGAGACAGTATGAGAACCGTACACGTGGCCACTTGAAAGTGGTCCTCGCAGTGGCACTCCTTGTAAGGTCCCTAACTCCTTGCGTACCACCATCCAATGTCTGTGCGCGTTGGCACCGGCCCGAACGCCAGGCCCGTCAACCGGAACTGCACATTGCTGTTTTTAAAGCGGTAGCTTTATACACCAACTCATGTTTACAAACAAACCGGAGCGCCCCTAGCGGACGCCACCAGCGCCGCGCATGCGCGGTGGGGGTGGGGACATGAAGCTCGCCGTCGGCCATAAACAAACCATTGGAATGGGATGTTGTCGGCGTCGGTGTGAGTCCCCGCGCTCTTTTTCGCGTTGGAATTGTTGATTCTACGTCTTCCTGGCAATGTCTGACTACTTGAGCGGCCTCAGCGAAAATAACGAGGCTCGTTACACCGCAAAACTTAGCGTGAATAATGTAACATGCGGCGATTCATTCCGCGTGGACGCCGCAGAATGGACGACAAAGCCTGATTCACATGGTGAGGTTCTGCTCGCTATTTTCAGTCATGACGTCGCTCGGGCTGCAAAAGCCTGAACGTCGCATTGCGTACTTTTGGCCACCATAAAGAGAGAGAGAGGGAAGCTGCTTTTGTGGGAATTTCAAGTGGCGGGTTAATCTTCTATGATCTTCTGGCAAAAGAATAGCATCGTCTGGGAGACACAAACTAGGGTTCTGGTAAAAGGGGAGCTTCTTAATCCCCTTTTTGTGTTTGTGTATGTTTATACAGCCTAAAGTTAGTCTGCCTCGATCAACTTAGGACTTGTCTTTCAGCTCTAGATGAACAATTTAGCCAGCGCAGTACAACCGCTAGCCTGGGGTCTTTAACGTGCACCACGCAGTAGTGATACACGACCGCACGCCGGTGCGATGATCATCCAGATAAAAAGATGGAAACGGGCAGGGATGGGGATTGAGCCCAGGATCCCCGGGTTCTGCAGCGCGAGCTTTCGCTACACGTGTTCCGAGTTTGTGTGCGCTAGCCCACTCGGCCACCGATCCCCTTTCCCCTCTTCTCTGGTGGTCGTCGTTACGCTCTTCGGTGACGTCATGTGAAAGCCATGTATAAACCAAATTTATTTTAGAGCGCAGCTCTTAGGCGCCCGTTTCCGGGTTTTGCGGCGTCGGCTGAACGGCCCTAAATTTAGCGGAAAAATTGGCATCACGTGACCTCAACACCAATTCGATTCCCCGCTAAATTTAGTACAGAATTGAATTGCTGTTGAGGTCACGTGACGTCAATTTTTCCGCTAAATCTAGCGGAGAAATTGAATTTGTTCATAGGTGACGTGACACCCAGTCATGTGACGTCCTTTTCCCCGCTAAATTTAGCGGGGAATTGATTTGGTGTTGAGGTCACGTGAAGTCAATTTTTCCGCTAAATTTACCGGAGAAACTGTGGCAGGAGGGGAGGGTACGCAGGAGGAGGCCATGGCCTGCTTACGGCCGAGTATGGTCGGGGACAACCTTAACACAAAACAGCGCATGATTAGTGTTCGTAAGTCATCGCCGAACAATGTATTTAAAAAAAATAGAAAGTTCCATACGTGCACTAATAGCACAGTTACTTTCGCCAGGTTCTGCTTTTGCTTGTCCTTTCTGTGAGCTCGTGCCAAAAATACGAGCGCACAGAAAATAGAAAAACGTGGAGGTTTGACGTATCTTTGAGTTTAGAAGTAAAAAAAGGCAGGACGATTGCTAAAGAAAGTATGTTGGTTGACCCTCTTTTGTGTGAATTTTATTTTTATTTGTTTTTATTTATCTTTTATTTTTGTTTTCTTTCGTTTTCACTCATAGAAGTAAAACAGCATAAATCGCACTTTCGAAAAACCGGAGACCCCTTTTTCCTTCGCCGCCTCCGTTTTCTTTTTTTTTCTTTTTTTTTAATGTGTAACATGAACCAGCTCGCCTGTCTACTCACTCTACTTTCAAGCTATAAATCGTGTTGTTTCCAGAACTTGCGCAGCATCTGAGTCGGCTTATGTGCATATATCGGCGCCACTCCACAAGTTCAGGGACGCTGTGCAATCGTGGAACGCCAAAAAGCCTATTGAGTGTTTTTGTCTTGTTCTTTTAGAAACGCTCAGGTGCATATAAAGGATTTCAGTGTTCGAAAAGGCCACAGCTCAATGAATGTATGTGTACCCGGTGGATGATAGCAATGACAGTAACTTCATAAATGCTAAACTCCGTAAAAAGAGCGGCATAATTGAGGAGCCGCATGCAAGGAAGCAGCTACATTAATATGTTTTTTATCTCGATGTGGGAGAAGCAGTTCTGCAACCCAACAAGCAAATGCTCGCTCATTCATAGAACCCCCTTTCCCCACCCTTTCTATCTTTGTTAGATATGGTGCGCTTTACCGCTACGTGCACTGTGATTACGTGGGTGTGCCAGCCTACCTTACACGAATGCGCTGTCATCTCTCCGTACTCAATCATCTCAACCAGGGTTGTTTTCTCTGCTTTGACACGCAAACCCATCATTCTCGGGATGTCCTTTTTGACGTGCCTGGTTTTTTCATATGGCTCGTATATATTGTCCACTTCTCCAAACGGACGCTCTGAAGCGAAAGGTCGTTTTATTGTCTGCATTTGGCACGCGCTATAAGCCGCCTGAGCTAAAGTACAGGCTTATTTATTCCCCCAATCTCACAGGATGCTGCAATTCTATTGTTTATCATTGACCTACTTATATATCCGTTGTTTTTATTTCATTCCTTTCCCCGTCCTGCAAACAAATGTATAGCGATAAATCTGCAAAGGAGCACATGAATCACGTAACAAACTTACAGATATTTCCAAACCAGAAAAAATAGCAAGAAGTAAATCACACATACCGAAAATTGTTCCTCGGTTTCGTTTGGGTCTCTGAAATTCATAGAAGCTCAGCAATCTTTACCATTATTTTCCTTCTGCCTCTTCAACTTTATTGCGCATGAACGTTCATGCTCCTCATCATGCGGTCTCTGCTACATTTGTCTAAACTACCCTATCCTGTTCCAGTCTCTTTTCTTTTTTTTTTCTCAGCGTAGCAAGCCGGCGCGAAGCCCTGGTTAACCTCACTGTTTTCAAACAAATGATCATGCTCTCTCTCCATCATGCAGTCGTTTATTTCAGAACTTTCATTGCACAGCTCCATACGATCATCAGTGCCTCGGTGCTTTATCGCTACTTCCGGTATGTGGTGTTCGTCCCTGAAATTACCGGCCCAATCAGCAATCCCCTAGACGCCTGCAGGCTTCTGGTCGTCCACCCCACAGACATGAACAGCGTAAGTTTTACACTAGACCATAGTTTATCCTGATTTCGACACGCCCTCGAACAGTATACGCCTAGTGAATTACACAATGACAACAAAATCTTATGTTACGTTAAGTGTTACAAACTTTTTAATGAATACTAGCATTTCAATATAGGCGCTTAAACTACACTGAACGGGTCATAAATAAGCCAGTGACTCCAAAACAAGAACAAAAAGAAAATCAATTGAAGCTAAAAACATTGCCACCTCAAATGAATGCACCAAAAGGCTATAATTTGCCACGAAAAGAAAGCAGGTTCAAATATATTACTTGCTTTCCAAAGCTAGAAGTGTTGTCTACAAACTGGAGGCTCGCTCTTCAGAATAACGTTATCGGCAATGGAACGTCAAATTTATATGTTCTGTCAATCAGATTTTTTTCTCTCCTTTAATAATTGCTTGTAAAGTTTCCAGAATGCCGACCAAGATATTTAGTCGTCAAAACCGCTATCTGTGTGTACATTTTTTCTTATACTTATCAAAAGGGCGTAGTGAATTTGAATGCCATAAGGACCTAGAGTGTAACTGCACTCGGCTACATTTATGAGAACCTAACATATATAGCTTACATATATATTAAGACATAAACAACAGAAATACCTAAGCACAAACGTAAGACCATGTGCAAGGCTATGAAATGAAACCAAAATATGGCGAGAGCAGGCTTAACGTTTGTTAACGTTAAGTATGACTGCGACTGTAGAAGCTGGCCACAGTGGGGCCGCCGTTTGAACCAAAGTCAACGCCGGTTTTAATACCGCCCAGCATATTAGTGGAATAAATCTTTTACCGTGAATCTTCGGAATAAGAGCCCCAGATGAGCTAAACACACGATAGATTTATATTTATTTTGAATTAGGATTTTGTTCGTGCGTTTCTTATCAATTGCCCGTTTTCAATTTTGCATCAGAGTATGTTCGAGATTCTGATGGCGGATCCCATCTTTTCTGGTTGCTCCGAGTTGCGCCACCATTCCTACTGGAGCCCTGCCCACGGATTCGAACCCACACTTCCAGTTGTTGAACTGAGTCCTGTTATCCGACAGTTCCACGGGAAAAAGCTCCAAGTTGGCTTCGTTCAGGTAAGCGGTAAAATTGGTAACTCTCAAGAGTTTCTTTTTTTTTTCTTTTTTTGGTTGGGCGACGATTCAAAATTGTGACCCGATTATTCGCTACTTTTTATCCCATTAATTAATCAATTGATTGGTTGCATTGACCATCAGGCATCTTGCCTAAAATAAAATGTACAAATTTCAATTTTGTGTGCTATGTCTTGCTGCTATGGCGTTAATGGTTGAATGTATAACCTCGTTTAAAAATTGATGCTGTGCTACCCTGAAATAGAAAAGGAAAAGAAACACGGCCAAACAATTTTAAGTATAAAATATTTTACCTTCTTATTTCAACATTTTATTGACTACAGGTGACAATCACAGGGCATGCTAATGTGCTTTACTGTGTAATACAACATTGCAGCTTGTTAAGTCACAACCGAACCGATGAACCGGTTAGAACTTCAACGTAGTTATAGTCCGTTGCAACCTAAGAACGAAGGGCGAGGGTTAGACGGGCCGGGAGGAGGAAGCAGACGGAACGCTGGAGCACAGAGGGGAAACCTCCTTCTGTCTTTAGCGTTCCGTCTGCTTCCTCCTCCCCGGCCCGTCGTACCCTCGCCCTTCGTTCTTAGGTTGCAACGGACTATAGAGCATTAATCAATTAACAGCAATGTTAAGCAATCAATTGCCCAGCCACAGTTCTCTTTTGCTTTATTTAAGGTAGTGAAGTGGGCGAAACAAAGCAAAGACGACCACTTGGTGGAGCTACGGCTCGCGTACACGACCAATTGACCTTGCTAGAAAACTTTCTGACATTTGATCATCACAAACTGGCGACGAAATAAGCTTGCGAGCAGGTGGTAATGTTGAAGGTTGTCGCAGGTCGCCAACAAGCTGCTGATTTTGTTATGTCTCTGACTTGCGCGGATTGTCTGAGTGGGACAAGATCATAATATCATCTATTGTCTTAGGGTGTTCGAGCTACGGGTAAGGCCACGTGCTTCCGTTGACTTCTTGTCCTATCTCGCCATCTCTCTCTCCCCATCATCTTCTCCCTTTTTTAATTTTTTTTTCCATTTATATTGCACTTTCTATCACAATTACTTTTCAATGTTTTAAAACTAAAATATCGATGTCATTGTAAGGACAGAATTGCTCTATGCAAGTCGTGCGTGTAATACCCCTGTTACATGGGCATCCATAAGTACAGTTAAGTTAACTGCAGTTCCACTAAACTGGAGTTTTGCGCAGTTCCACGGCTGACCAAACTGCGGTCAGCACGAAACCATGGTTAGCACAAACTGAGCTCCACGATCTTAGTTTCGGCTCGCCAACTGAGCTAAAGATGGCGACGACCGCAGCATTGGCGGCTAACGAAGCACTAAATATATCGAAATTGTAGGGGACACAGGTAGGATGAATCGTGTAGACAAATGTCGCGGAAAGAAACATGTCTCGAAGACAGATATGCAGCAAAAGCAATTACGCCATATCACGGGACGGGGCGAAGCCCGCACTCCTCAGGCGCTGCCGTTGATTCTGGTCGATGGCAATGCAGCTTCCCTCATGTCGCCCATGTTAGTATGTGTTTTAGGGGTCTTGATAATTGTTTGTTACTTACCACAAATAAAATATGGGTCTAATTACTCGTTTTAAAGAGTTTTAATGGCATTAAAACATTTCCCTTGATCTGAACAAGTGACAATGCAGTTGGTTTCATTTTGGCTTAAACCCTTCAACTGCAAGCAAAATGGCCGTGTAACACCATCTCAGTTCAGTTTGGTCAAATCACGGTTAGCAGCCGCTAACTGCCGTTTGTCTAACCACTGTTAAAACGGCCCGTGTAACTAGGCTACAAGTGGAATTGTGGTACAATGGGCTTTTGGGTGCATAAATGCATGTCGCTGTACATAGTATACAAACCATTCAGGTTGAGCGTTTTTTTTTGTAGTAATATTTATGAAACTGTGATCCGGTGTGACGGAAACACCAATTCGCAACCGGCTGCGCGCGCCTTCCGCCGTACGAATTGGCAGGAAAGGAATACAAAATATTTTTCTCATTTATTTTATTCATTTATTTACAGAAACCACCCGCAGCACTAAAAAATTAGAGCAAGTAGAGCCTATAGTTTAATTTAAAAAAAATAACTTGTTGGTGGAACATGAACAGGTAACAAATCAGTAAAGGCTGTTAACTCCTCGACTTAAGCCTCGGTCACACTTGTAATCCTGGAGGTAGGAAGCTCCTGGAGGCGACATGACGCTGTGGAGAGTGACACGCCCCCAACGATGACCAAAACCGAGAGACACTAATGGACGAAAAGGAGTTGGCGCCCTGTCATCTCTCCCTTTTCGTCCAATAGCATATCTCGGTTTTGGTCATCGTCGGGGGCGTGTCCTCTCTACGGCGTCATGTCGCCTCCAGAAGCTTTCTTCCTCCATAGTCCTCCCTGTGGCGTCACAAGGGGGGGGGGGAGAGCTACAGCTCCGGTGCCACTGGTCCTGTCACACCGCTCATACAAAAGCTGTCTGCATTCATGTTCAAAACATACATGTGTATGACGCAAACATGTTCCGAATATGATTGAGGAATGTCCGCAGGTACTTTTGTCATCATGTCTGCGGCAAACACCGTGTCTTTTGTATGACGCATGCACAGTAGGACTGCGGCTTCACGCCATTAGTTAACTAACCTCTACTCGGTTAGTCTTTAGGGTCTCTGTGCAGCCGGAAAGACTACGGAGAATCCTCGCTCAAAGTAGGGTACAATTAAGATTAGCTTAATATCGGGACTCCCAAGGTTCGCCTCGTGTCAACACAGCACGTGGTGAGAGAGCGAGTGACAGACACGCATGAGAGACCACTGAATGGACGCTGGAGCGATATATTTTCCTGCTGTACGTGTTTCAGTATCCGCCGTTCTCCCTCGTCCGATGGTCTCCGAGGAGCAGGAGCTTCGCTTACGAGGGCGTTGATTTCGAAGTGGTTTTCACACTGGCCAGAGCTTTCAACTTCAGGTGAGGTAGCTGCGACTGTACACGTCTCAATGTATCAACCTCAATCTTACGTTCCTTTATTCTTTGATTTATTTTTGTAAGAGCCGTTATAGATCTGCTGACTTATATGTAGTTGTACCGCAGGAGTACCTCAATTTTTATAAATATTCACGCGTTACATTTACGAGTGTATGCACTGTCAATCAAGCTTTGTGGGGTGTTCACGCACTTAAAATCATACAACGTATGTACCAGTATTTATGACAAAAAGAAATCGCACTCCTGTTAGGAAAATATAATCTCAGCAAATTAAATCTACCGATCTGCGCACAGCTCATCATCACTCAGAGCATAGAGGTCGGCTTCTCTCTTAACTCTTATCTATATTCAGTCAGGAGTAGGCTACACTCTAAAACGACGTGAAGAAGCATTGTCATGAACGTACCAATATATTTGTTGTTCTTAAACAAAAGAGCATTCTCCATAGAATGAAGGAACCATATTTTAAGATGCGTGTCCTTCTTTTTCCGTTCCCCTGCAACGCAAGCAGTTCCCGATAGTGTCGTTATCAACCTATCGTCATTAAGATAGCCCCTTAATGAACTCGAGGAGCCACGCACTCTCCGCTGGAGGTTGTGCGCGACGATGTTTACGGCGTTCTACCGTTTCATTGCCTCATCTTTCAGCTGAGGCACGCAGGAGTAAGAGTTCAAATGTGTCGCGTAAGTAGTGAGATGGCGGACTGTAGTAAGTCCGATGTGACATGGTCTCATATCGTTCTTCTGTATACAAAGGTAATATGGTCGGTGCAGTGCTCGACCGCTAATCTCGAATCTTTAAAGCGCCTCACGCTATGGCCATTGTACGAATTCGCTCCGGTAGAACCTCCGTCTATATCGAAACCGGTGCGAGCGAGAATATTGAACCCAGGAGTTTTATGTATGCAGAGCGCGACTTGTTGCCTGTATTGCGTGTTTCTTTTGGTGAGAAAGGGAGCGGGCCAGGAGGGGTGTGGGCCTCTGTCCGGGAACGTGCAGGCAGGACTTTGCAGTGCGCGTGTTTCACCAGCAGTTTATCACCCGGGCACAAAATGCCGAGTCACCGGACTGTGGACACATACGTGGCGTCTGTTATTTCGCAGCAGACAGCTAGTGCGCACACTCAGAACGGGTCACACAGCACAGCAGGCAACGATGGCAACGCCGGAAGGTAATTATCGGAATAGTCTCTAGGCAGAAAGAAATCATTAAGCACGTTGTGCTTAAACACTGGATGCCGCGCGCAATGCATTACGCCCGAGTGTGACGAAAAACCGTTACACGCAAGCCAAGGCAACATAAAGCGTACATTGCCCATTGCCTGCGGTGTAAGAGCATATGAAAGGCATACTTAGATAGAAACATACATAAGTAATCGTAATTAAGGTTAATACATTATAATTGGCGAGATTTAACCAGCGCCGCTAAGGGAATTGAAGTCCGGACCGTGCGATCGCAGCCCGACGCCTTTGCTCGCACCACGAGGACGCGACGACTGTCGATCGGCGCGCGCACGCTGGTTCCCGAATGACGAAGAGTAGCAACTTTCATGTTTAACTTCGTCGCTAAAGGATCGCTGACGTATAGCTCGGTCTCGGCGGACGTCAGCGGCCCAGTCAGCTCATTTCCCAGCTGGGTGTGTACTTGCGGAGTCTCGTGCTGTCCCCACGAAGCCTCCCGACACCAACACGGAGGGCGCGCCCGTCGTCAACGAACAAGTTTTTCAAGGGATGCGCGCTCTGCAGAGAAAACGCTGAATTGCGTTCATTTGGCCTTTAGAATAGCAGATATCATCATATTTAGTCGGCTCGGCGAGCCAAAGGCAATTTCAGCGGCTGACGCTCCCCAACTGGGCGCCTAGAACGTTGCACGGAGTATAGTACCCCACCCCTTCTCTCCTCTCACGACTAGCCTCCCGAAACATCAAACACAGTGAGGGGCTTTAGCCTCCCGTCGTTCAACGCAACCAAAGTTTTTAATGCGAAAGCATTAACTGTCCATGCATGGAGCGAACTGACGTCATCAGTTTGAAGCGCGAGAACGGCACCTGCTGTTTCCGCGATCGCCTTCGGTTCCATTGGCTGGCGCGCGTCGACGGGGCTCCCATTGGCCGCTGCGCTCGTCAGTTTCCACGACCGCTCACCCCATGGCGCTGCGTGTCCATCAGGGCGCCGTTAACACGGAGCGTCCAAGTTCAGCGTGCCCGGGGAGCACGCGTGCTGACCGGCGACGCAAAGTACGCAGCAGACGAAAAAGGAGCGGACGAGCGGCTTGCATGCTTTCGCATTCACAACTCATAAGAAGTGCTCAGGTGTACCTCAAACTTTTTTTTGTTTTGTTTTTCTTTCTTTTTGTTTTTTTCTTGGGGGGGGGGGGGCGTTGCTTCAGTGTATGCATTGCAATCTATGGAATACGTACGTTTCAAAACTGCGTCTAGATGATGTCGGACCGTATATGGAAAGGAAAATCTAGATGGCGCTTCAAACGACGAGAGGCGGACTGATGAGTGTGGGCGGGGTACCTCCCTTCACGGGAGTTCCAGAAATGACGTAATCTAATAACGTTGGAATCAGTCGAAGAATCGCGTGATCTGACTTCACCTACCTCCCATGTAAGGTAAGATGTAAGGCGCCCTCGGACGGCGCATTTCCCCATATCAGCGGCCCGGCTGCCTCTGATATGTGGACATGTACTCTATCCACCACGGCGAGTTTGAGGTGGTGGTACCTCGTACGAGGCTCCTCGTAGTCAAATTGTGCACGAAGGACTCAGGGCGCTGCACGCAGCCTCGGAAGGAACAGAACATGCGCAGAAACTTCTCTTTAAAGCGTATACACCTCGCACACTGTACTCCTGAATAAATTGAAACTTGCCTCGATCATTCTGATAAACTAGTGGAGCGCATGAATGGGTCGGGCGTGCAATGCACCTGAAGTCACCCAAAGCTCCCTGTCATGCAAGCGTAACAAATCAGAACGAACGCATTTCTGTGCCCTCCTTCACCCTCCCCCCCCCCCCCCCCACTTTGTGTTTTTAATCAAGAGAACTCAAAACGTTTTACATCGCCGCGCGTGCAGTCTGGTTCCCGTGCGCGACCCCGAAGCCACATGGGGAGCGCTTGTCAATGGCCGCTGGACGGGCATCGCGGGGATGGTGTCCAGAAAGGTAGGCAGGCCACGGGCTCCGGCTCTTTGAACGTTCCCGAGGCTGATTGTGTTGCGTAGACCCTACATTAAAAAGTAGTTGAAGTGAAGTGCGAAATTGTTCGCTCAAACAGCCCAAAATTTTTATATTTCTATTGCTTCAAATGTTTCAGCATGGTGTCACCTAACCTAAAAAAATAGAACGCGCAAAAAAAAATTTTCGCGCGCCAACAAAAAATTTAAAAAAAATCTTTACCGATGTTGTTTTTTTTTTTTGCCTTTTCCGATGACATATATGGCGAAGGAATTTAGATGACTCGCGAGTTACGTTTTTGTAACATTTTATAATTACATTTATTCAACATATCTTCACAGTTTTCACGAACGCGCTACGTCTCCACTTCTTTCGAAATATGAAACAGAGCCCGGTAAAAAGTGGCAGAGAAGAACACTCCGACGTCTCCCTGCCGTCTGCTTTATCACAATATGGCGACGTCCCGCTAAATTACTTGATAATGCTCACGTGCCATTATGAGGCCGTGTGACATCATTAAGTCACCTGCCACTCTGACGTCATATGACATTATGTCGTCGTGTGACATCCTAACCTTATATTACATTATGACGTCACGTGTCTCCGTGACGCCACGCGGCCATGACGTCCTGTGACGACATAAGGTCACGCGTCCTGTTTCGTCACGGGGTCACGTGGTGTCACACACACACAGAGCATGTTCCCAGCCCATCGGCAACAGGTTGTGCGATCCCCAGTTTTTGTCAGCCTGCGTAACTTTTGAGAGTGCTGCTGCTGCCTAATACCGCGCTCACTGCGCCGCAGGAGGTGGACTTCGCCGTAAGTGCGTCATTCCAGACGCCGTACCGGGAACAGGCCCTGGACTACACCCACTACTACTACATCCAAGTGCTCAAGTTCATTATTCAGGCCCCGATGGAGAAGCCCCGCGCCCTCGTCATTGTGCGACCTTTCCTGCCGGAGGTATACGCTTCCATTGTCTCGCGAGCACCGGACACTGCACCGCAGACGCTATCGCGGGACCGAAACGGCGGGAAGTGGTCTCTCATGATAAGATGAAACGCAGATATCATGGAGAATCGTCAGAGCAGGCGCGTATAGCTCTTTCGTCCCTGTATTCGTATTTGCATTCGTACGTGTTTATTCCAAGTACCCAGTAGCGGCTGTAGCGCGCCTTGCTACGGGTGCACTCGTCAGCACAAGTTCACGAATACAAACACTGTGTGGTTTCTGACAGCATAAAAAACCCGAGGCGTGGTATATTGTGTTCGCGCTTCTTATCTTTGTCTTTGGCCTTCTTATCGGCTAATGCCGAAAACTCATTGGCCGCGCAGAGGTGCTGCTCAAAATTTGTAACGCCCTGCGTTTTTTAGGTTGACTATAGCGGGAAAGACAGGAAACACAAACACGTTTTAAAACTTTAAAAAGGTAAACACGCCTCAATAGTAATAGTTCGTCAGTCAAAGAAAGTATGATGTGCGGTCTTCGTACTAGTAACCAATATTGCGTTATATTTTCTTTTCTCTAATCATTCGTTCGTTAATCACAACTTTTCTCTATTTCTGAAACTCGATTGATACGCCTCGTATACGTTGTAAGAAATGTGAAGAAAGCGATGCTAATAGTAAAGTCCGGTTTGCTTTAATTCGGAAAATAAAGAAAGTGCATAGGAGCACACTCGTACCCCCGGCAGAAAACAACATAAAATCAGTGGACGCTTAAAAAAAAAAGTCGATACATACCATGCCGTCACACTACCTCAGTAGCACGTTGTATTCGTCCCAACTATTTAAAAAGACAAGAATGTCTCGAGTTCTGTTAGTACAGTTCTCGAAGAAACAATGCGCAGTGTGCTCGTCCAGTGCCAGAGCAAGCCTAAACCTTGATATGCTTTGTGATAAATCTCTTCTTTGCCTATTTCAATCTGGATGACCATCATACCGACATGCAGTCGTGTATGGTTATTGCGTGATGAGCCTTAGGGACGCCCGGGTGACGACGGTGGTATCGCACTGGCCAACTTTCTCGTGTACAGCGGAGTCACCAGACACCAAACTTCCCGCTGTGTAAACAAACACACAACACTTACAAATTTGTAGAGTCGAAGCAAAAGAAACAAACCAATTTTAGGTCTGAGCTCGAGGAGCTCCACCAGTGTAAAGCTAGAGAGACTATATTTGTGTGTTATTATTGAGAAACTGTGCTGAAATGTTTTCACCGAAAGCGGCGAAGGAAACATTGGTGTGATCAAGCGACCTGGTTCACTCAAGGTGTGGCTTGGCATCCTGGCCGCGTACTGCTCGTGTTTCCTCGTGGTCAGCCTGATGATGAAGTTAGAGCGTCGGCACGGACAGACGGACGGTGGATTTCTCTCCAAGAACGACGTTGCGATGTCACTCTACCTCGGCATCCTCTGGCATGGTGAGTTTTTTAGAGCCAAAGTTGCCCTGTCTCCAGTGTTATTTTTGCGATTATGCATCTTGAGTGTTATCCACTTTGCACGACCTCTTCAGATCCGTTTACTTTTTACAGCAATATAGCTGTTATACAGACCTCCCAGCTGGGTCGCTAAACTCGTCAAAAACAAAGTTGAGGCCGAAGTTCGCAGAGCGCGCTGATTGGACTCACGCGACGATTTCGTCATGCGGGACGAGATTTCAATCATCCAAACTCTCTCGGTGCTCAAATTCCAGCGAGATTGTGAAACACAAAGTCGTAGCGAGTTTCATCGGAGCGCGCTCGAGTAACACCGTTGGGCCAGCCGATTGAACGTCTGCACTGATGACCTCGCGCCCGTGTGTCCTTACATTCCTACGCTTAGTTAGAGTCAAAGCTATCTAGATTGTGCCTAGCTGTGAATACTTCGAACTTTCTCGTCGCAAGATCCTCGTTTCTGGAAGTTAGTGACGTCAGGACGTTTCACAGCTTCGGGGAAAAATTATTTGAGGCCAAAATCTTCCCTTCGTATCGAGGCAAAGATGGAACGTTGTGATATTGTGGAGCCGTACGCGGTGTACGCGGCTTTAGAGCTCATCTTCCGCCACTGTCAACGACGGTACCGGGGTCACCCAGAGGGTGTGCGTGTAGTGACGTCAGTGTAGTGTTTGAGAGATGTGTTGGCGACAGGGCCTGGGGAAATTGCCTCCCCCCCCCCCTTATCCCTTTATGCACGTTGTTCCCTCTTTTGACGCCACCCGGGGGGGGGGGGGGTTGGAATGAATCGCTTTCTTCCCTGTCCCCCTGTATCGACGCCCCTGCTTAGAGGTATTCCAACTGAGAGTCAACGAGGAACAGCGCAGCATGCAATTTTCAAAATAGTGGATTTAGATGTTCCACGAGCTTACGAGAGGCCATGCATGACAGACTTTCGAGCAAGAGGCTCGTTCTCCGCCTTCAGCACTTGCTCACTGGCTTCCGCAGTGCTTTGGTTGCGCGTGCCTGTGCGTCCACACTTGTGTTAGCTAAAGTCACTGGATCCTGGGAAAGTAACGCCAAGCTCCCCGTGTGGTCGCCATCTTGGTCCATGAAATGAGCAATTTCTCCTTGACCACTCCGTTCTTGGTGAGCCTATCTAGATTCGCTGGTGACGGGTAGCTTTATGGAGTCGTTTTTTGTATACCGAGATTCTGCTAACCACACACCGGCGAAACAAGCGTATACACATTCGTACTACCACCAGATGCTGTGTCGGTGCTTGGAGGCACTAAATATAGGTTTACTGTGTTGAAATACGCAAGAAGAACAATATAATTGTAAGAGATCCATGGAGATGGGCATGATTATTAAGTTGATTGCATACAGAGTGCCAAAGATTCTTATATTGGCGAGGAACGCTTCCAATACGATGATGCTCCATGGTGATCGTGGCGCGACTGGTTTAGAAGGACCGTCTGGAAGCTTCGAAGATTTAAATGGACCAAGATGGAGATTTCCACGGCAACGTAGACCGATTAGCCAATCGCCTTGCGAGGTTTGGGTCGTCAGTATGTTAGTATCCGTTTGTGCCCGGCTAGCTGGTAGGGAAGGCAATGGCGCTACTTTTTCAGGATCCAGTGACTTTAGTGTTAGCGAGGGCAGAAAGCTCACGTTGAAGACAGAGCTTCTTGTCTCAGCTTAAGGGTGAACGGAGTATATACTCCGTTCACCCTTAAGTTGAGACTAGAAGCTAGTCTCAGGTTAGCTTTGTAGCAGAGACTAGGAGCTGAGACTAGAGTCTTAGCAGCCTATTAATGTGAGCTCGTTTTGAGCATCGCCCTCAAATACGGCGGTGAATGTCATCTATAGTTTCTACCCTTGACGTCAGCGTCGGGATTATTAGTTGTGAACAACAAATTCGATGGTGCATGTTGGAATCGACGGTGACAAGTTTGATTGAGTACGATGGAAGCTTGGAGTCATTGCGTTCTTAAAACATAGCCATCAATTTTGACCACCTGACATTACTCTTATTTTAGTTGATGAAAGGACAATTAATCCCAGTTTGGCTAAACCTAACAATCCGACCACATCGACGCTTTTGGTAGCCTGCGTAGCCAATAGTCACTGCTTAAAAAAAAAGCAGTAAAATTGATTTTATTCCGCCGATGGGGGGACAACTGCCCGGAGGCGAAATTCGCCCAAAAACGGACAAGGCTACTCGGCTGGTTCTGACCTAGCCACGTCGGTCTACACTTTGATCATATCCAGAACGGCGACGGAAATGAAAGGAACGGCAGGGACGTTTTTCAGGGACTTCTGCTTTATCGGCGGAAATAAGAACGATATCAGACTGTCAACTTCGACTTTGTTGATTTTAGAATGCAATTAACCCAAGCCTCCGCCGTGCTTTTTAGAGACAATCAAACATGTTGGTCACAGCTGATAATCTTTGTGTGGACATCAGACGTATAAACCATGGTCGTCACCGCGCGTTCTCTTGTGCTGCTTTTGTTCGGCATCTAGGGAGTGGTAGAGAGTTTTCGCCACTTCAATGAAAAACGTCGTGGAGAAAACCGGATCTACGGGTTTGTGAGAAAAGAAAACTGTCGCGACAATCTTTACGGTCCTCCCCCAACAATGTCATAACACAAAGAACCTTTGTGTTTGACGAGTTTAGCGACCCTGCATTCGCGGCGGCGTAGATGTGCCAGGAAGAAAACTCCGTTTCGTGGGTTCTCGCGCGTGCACCGCCCCGTGACGCCAACTAAACCTCGCGCACTTGACTCTCTGGCCTTGAAGAAATGTCTTCTTTTTCGGTATTTATTGATTTATTTATTTATTGAGACTACATCTCCGATTGGAGATTTTGTAGGGGTGGGCAATGAACAATCATCACTTACAATACACTGAGAGGAGAGAAAAATCAACAGAAAAATCAACAGGGTCAGCACTATGCATATTACAACATTCAAAATGTCAACACGTTCAGGTATACATAGAAAATGAAATTTAACATCACAGTATATATCAGGTTTGCACAGCAGAGTCGACCTAGTACAAAGCAGAAAAATTTAAGAAAAAATACGATAAAGCTCGCGTACAAATAAGGCATATTCGGCTTGTATAACAACATCAATAGGCAGACAATTCCAGTCATGAATTGTCCTTGGAAAAAAAGAAAATTTAAACGTGTCTACCCTACAAGTATGTTCAACAGGGGCCATAACGTTCTGCGTCCTAGAGGGTAGCGTGGAGAAGGGCGGTTGCAAATGTAGCTATTCTTGTCCAGATTAAAGCGGTCATGGGAAAAAATTAAACAAAAATTTTAGCCTGTTAATTTTGCAACGAAGTAACAAGGGTTGAAGACCACCGATCACATAGAGTTCTGTTACAGAGTCAGTGCGAGAGTACTTATTGTAAATAAAGCGTAAACTTTTTCTTTGCACCTTTCTTCAATTGAATTAATGTTAGATATTGTAAACGGGTTCCATACTGTATCAGCCTACTCAAGAACTGATCTAACAAATGATTTATACGCTGCTAATTTAATGGTGGATGATGCAGATTTCAGGTTCCTCCTTAATTACCAAAGTTAATTTAATGCAAGGCGTGTGAGATGCGTGATATGGGAGTTTCATCCGTAGATCGTTTCTGATAATGACTCCAAGGTATTTATAGGACGTAACTAGCGCAAGGGGGTGATCGCGCACATTGTAGCTAAAAGTGGAAGTTGTTGTTTTTTTCGCGTTAAATGCATATATACACATTTATTGAACTTTAAGAACCTTTGCCACCCCTCGCACCACTTACTGACTTTATTTAAACCAGAAATGAGTTCTTCTTGATCCGTGGTCGATCTTACTTCGGTGTACATGATTATATCGTCAGCAAAAAGGCGTATAGTCACAGGTAAATACGAGCAATGTCGTTGCTAAAAGTGGAAAAAGGTAGAGGACCGAGCACCGATCCTTGGGAAACTCCCGAGTATACATCGGACTGGGATGACTTGCAGCCCTTTACTTCAACATATTGACGTCAGTTGCTGAGGTATTCTAGAAGCCATAACATTAACTTTTCATATAGTAAAACTGAAGATAGTTTGGCTAGAAGCTTTCGGTGAGAAAATTTATCGAACGCTTTTGCGAAGTCTTAAAATATAACGTCCACATGATGTGTATTATTAAGTGACCGCAAAAAGTCATTAATGGTCTAACAAGTTGCGTTGTTGTTGATAATCCCCGCCGGAAACCGTGCTGATTCGGGCTAAAAAGGATCTAGTCTAAAGGAACTCCGAAATGTGTTTAAATATAATGGGCTCCAATTTTTTTTTTTTTTATTAGGAGCTTAACAATGAAATGAGGCGGAAGTTCGAGGCAGATCTGTCCGACCCTGACTTATGGATGGGAACAACGCTGCCACATTTCCAACTCGAGGGTACACTTGAATTAGAAAAGATTTGTTAAGCAGCAAAAGTAAATAATCGGAGCACCATTCAGCATACCTAATCAAAAAAACGTTAGGAATACTGTCTGCACCAGGGGATTTCTTCATACTCAAATTAGGTAAAGCTTCGAAAATTCCCTCACAAGATAAGACAATATCATTTATAGACTCGCTGATACTTATGATGATATCCGGTGTCATACCATTATCAACTGAGAACACGGAAGTAAAATAGTCGTTGAAATGGCTAGCGATAGCGTGGCTGTCGTTAACAACGATATCAGGAACAACGAGAGATTGAATGGACTTCTTAACAGTAGCAATGAATCTCCAAAATTTCGACGGATCAGTTTTAAGAAAATTGTGTAGCGTTACGTTTTGGAACGTTTCTTTCGCGTTTCTTATCATTTGAGAAAGTTGATCCCGCAACTCTGACAAACCAGACCCGTTTCTTTTCTTTTTTTTTTTAGCCGCCTATTTTTTTTTTTTGCAGTATTTTGCGATTAATTCAAGGGTTGCGCTGTCTTACTTTTTTTGCTATGAGCGGAACAAACCTCTTCAGACACTCTTTTACTTTGCCAAAAAATATGTCCCAGAGTTGACCTATATTCATATTAGGATCCTGGCATAAAGTCTAAAATATATCTAGATAGAGTTCAAGATCGTCGATAATGGACACGTCATCCACTTTTGAAAAGTTATAAACATAACTTACGTTTCGGGGAGGTGGTGTTGGATGGGAATGGCTTGGCGAAGTCGTAAACTACGAGCCGATGATCCGAGATACCTTCTTCAACATGGCAATAATATGCTTTATTTGCAAGAAAATGAGAAAGAAATACAAGATATAATTAAGGAGTTTGAATCCCCTTGAGTCCTAGTGTAGTTGTGTACAATTTGAAGAAGGTTTGCATCGAACGCCATATCAGTTAAAAACTCCGAGTTGGGACAAGCATTGCCCAATGCACAGAGTGACTCCCACTCAATTAACGGGAGATTAAAATCGCCAGTTAAATTGAAGCATTTGAATTTTTAGCAAGTTCAAGAACATAATTGCTAAGATGCTCTAGGACGGATGTAAGGGCATTAGGTGGGCGGTAGACCACGCCAATAATCAGTGGAGGGTTAAAGGAGGTAATCTTAACAAAAACAGATTCGACCTCGGATAATTTGGTAAGCTCTTGAAAGCTGAAACTGCTTTTTAATACTAGACCAACGCCTCCTCCCCGCGACTCATGATCGCAGCGTGCAATTATATAATCAGGAGGTAAAATTTCGCTATCTGTTAGTGCAGGATGCAGCTACGTTTCCGTTATGGCGACAAAGTCCGGATCATGCTCAGCCAATACCTGTTCAAAGTTGGTTACCTTATTAACAAAACTCAAGCATTTGAGTTAATTAGTTTTAATTGCCTCAATAAGTTATCATCACGTCATGGTGCAGGCGTGTCATTCGATAACCTGGGGTGAAGGGATACAGTGGTTGGCGCCTGGTCCGGACCTGTAGTTGATAACTACACGCGCACATTCTTGGAGTCATCCCATGCGCGAAGATTAACGCCAACTCGTAGCTTATCATGGACGAGGAACGTTTTTGACCCCTTACCTTATCACCTGCAGCACTATACCATAGCATCCTTCGTTTGTACAGCGTGGCTTGTGAATAATCATTCTGAAGAAATATGGGTGATCCTGTTAGTTTTCTAGCATTATGAAGAACGTTCACTTTTTCGGCGTAGTCCTGAAAAGACAATATCACGGGGCGTTTTCCTTTATTTTTTCCGAGCCGATGAATTCTAGCCACAGATAAGCAAGGCACTCCAAGTTTTACATGAAATAAATCATCAATCACTCGTGTTCTTAATTGGTCCTCCGTTTCACTAAGTGATTCAGGAAGGCCGAAAATGACCAGATTTATGCGTTAGGCGGGGAACGCCGCTACACAGTCCTCATCGTAGAACTCGATTTGCGTGCACCATCAAATGAAAAGCAACCCAGCACACTTACCTGTCTCGATGTTGTCCTATGCGCGGAGAGCAAGCCGTCTGCTTCGTGTGCAGCGGTTGCGGTGACGTCAGAGCGACGCCGAGTTCTGATTGGCTTTGATCGAAAGAATAGTGGATACACCCCAATGCAAAATGCTTTAACCACTGTTTTTCTTTTTTTAATCATCCAATAAGAGCTTGGCGTTCTGACATCACCGCAACCCCAGAGCAAGAAGCAGACGAACTTTCGCTCCGCATTGGGCACGATATAGAACTATAGGAGGCGCTTTATCGAGCTAGCTGTTAAACCCCCTATAGACGTTTTCAATGTTTACAAAAATCACAGTCCACGCGTGCTAAACCACAGTCCAGCCAGCGCTCGCGCGCAATAGCGGCCAGCCAGAAAGTGCGCGTGCATAATACATGAACACAGCAATGAACGTGCCTTCAAACGCTTCTATGGAAAGGTGTATACTCTGGGAAAAGTGGCGCCATTCATTGTTGTGCTTAGTTGTCCCCAAAGCCTTGTGTTTACTATACACAGCATAACAAAGAAATTGAAACTCGCCCAGCACGGTCCGGGCACGAGCGCTTCGCTCTAACCAGTGCCATAGCCTCCTCTATAGACCTTTCCAAAAAAGAGCGTGTGGCCGGTGCCATCTTGACTGTTCGTGCGTATGGCGCGTGCTTTCCTCGCTTTCCGAAGCGACGAACACGCACGTGCGGAGCTGTGAAGACCGCACGCGGGACTGTGATTTTGTAAACATTAAAAACGTCTATACTTCGTCTCACCCTAGTATGGACTAACCGCGAAGGCTGTGCTAGCACGAGCGGCCAGCCTCGACTGCCTTGACTAGAGCACTTGCTGCACGAGCGCTCGTGCAGTCGCCGCGGCTTCATTCAAAGCGACTAGCTCGCGCTTTTAGCACGCGCGGCTAACAATAGTCCATACTAAGGTGAGACGAAGTATACACTGACAAAGCCTGGCAGATCGTCACGTGACACGGCCGCCGAAAGTGAAAAGGTAGAGCGGCAGACAACAGTCATGTAACGGGCGCCCCGCTGCGGCGAGAAACCGAAACACTTGTCCCGAGCGATGGAATGTCCGCTCGTAATCCTCGAGTTCTTCCGGGCTACCGCTTCGTTTCTTGTCGGGTTCGAAAACCCTGTTGCGAGTTCTCGCCACTGCCAAATGCTGTGCGCTGAATACTGGACTCCCCGACAAATGCTCTGTGCTACCAGATCCTCGCGCTCGGAAAAGACGAAGGAGCTAGTAGTTAGCGCTACGTGAGCGCTCCATGGAGCGCTCATGTGGCGCTTCTAGCGCGTGACTTCGTTCTAATATAGCGCGTGATTAGCGCTTCAGTAGCGCCTTGTTAGCGCTTCAGTAGCGCCGTGTTAGCGCTAGTGCTCACAGGACAGAGACGTGTTCTTTCCGAGCTCCAGCTTTAAACATTTTATTCCTCTGCTCCTCGACTCCGAGGGCCACGAAGCTCGCCACACAGGTACGCAAACATCTTCCATACCTTGGGCAACCTAATCCTAGACCCACGGCTCGTCTCCATCACCGAGTGAGCAAAAACAGGCCGCCCCTGTGGGGCGGGCCTCGCTAAGCCTAACACCGGCGCCGCGGTTCCGGCCGCCTATCGCCTCACCGCCATGCTTGTCGACACATTGTCGGAAAGCTCGCCCGTCCAGCCCGCTGGGGCGGCACCTCCCTCATGGCAATTTACCTCACCTGCGCCCAAGCAACCCAGAAGCACAACAATTATAATGAAACTCGCAAACCACGTAAACATCACCACCCTTCGCTTCACGTCCCTCTGCGCCGCCATTCTGGACGGAGCGCGACTGACTAAACTCGAACAAGAAGACACCTACATTAGGCTCCGCGCACCGCAAAATCTCTTGGCTATCGATACGTTTCGCCCGACGGCCCACCAGAAACTTCTGCAACTCACGAACGTCACCATCGACGGTGAGTCACATGAAACCAACTCCTACGTAGCAAACGATCCTCTGAATGCCCGCGGGGTAATACATGGTATCACCGCCGAAATCACTGACGAATACCTCTCGCAACACGTTCGTGTTGAGAACGCCAAACTGCTCGGAATCCGCCGCCTTGGCCGCACGAACACCATTCTCCTCACCGTTGAAGGGCCGCGCCTTCCGCGTTACGCATTCATTCGCTGTGGAGCCTACCCGATCTATCCTCATCGAGCGAGAAGTAAACAATGTACGTTGTGCCACGGCATTGGCCACCGCGCTGACGTGTGCCCCAACAAGACCTCCTTCACAAGATGTCCCATCTGCAGCAAGGTCTTCCCCTATAACAACGACCCCTTGACCACACCACACGACTGCGACCCGCACTGCTTCAACTGCAATGGGGAACACCCGCCATCCTCCTCTGCCTGCCCGGCTAGGGCGAAGGCGGACGAGGATGCTCAGAAGTGGCAACGCATTCACAAAAGACACCGCTTTCGAGCGGTCGCCCCGCCACCACAGGATTTGCAGACCTGGCCAGCCCTGCCTACCACAAACCGCTTTGACATCCTCCAGGCACCGCGGAGCCGAAGTCGCAGCCTGAGCCGCCCACCGCACAACACCAGGACCCCCTCCGATGCAGCCAGGAACCGGGACCAAACACCAAAGCCGGACAAGCAAAAGGACTCCAACACTCCCAAGGCCGACCGAACGTCGCGACCCTCGAAGCCATCAACGCCAACCCCACTGGCACCACAAGGAAGCCACCCAACTTCGGCCCCTCTTCCTCCTCAAACCCGTAGCCCCACAATTCACCCAAGCTATTCCCAAACCCTCCTAACACCTACTCCGTCTCCCCCCACCCACTGCGACATCATCGAAATGATCCAACAAGCCCTCGCCCCCATTATGCAAGCCGTCCAACGACTAGCTGACCGCATCGACAAACTCGAACAATACCTCACCACCCTCGAGGAGCACCCCCGCAAACGTGCTGCCTTCCACCAAACAAACGCCATGGAAGAAACCACGGAGGTCCAAAATGCCTGACGCCCTTCATCACCCTACACCAACCCGAACCTCCCTCGTCATATGGCAATGGAACTGTCGCAGCCTCAAACGCAAAAAGAACACCCTCCTGCAGTATATGCTTCACGCAGGGACGCAGCCGGATATCATTGCCCTCCAAGAGACCTACGGCAACTTTCCCCTTCCCGGCTACGACAGTTTTATACAACCCAGCATCGTCCCTAGACACAAAGGACACCAAACACCCCCTCCCCCTCAAGCAATGACGGTCACATACGTGCGCAAACAAATCCCAACCATCCAGGACGATTCCGGGCTCCTCAACTCCCCCACCAAGGAGCACGTAATCACACACTCCACTTACCACGGACAAAAGATCTCCATCATCAATGCCTACTGGACCCCACGTGGTCACGACTCCCCCTCCCACCTCTCCAGACGCCTGTTGTAGCAGCCAAGGCACCATCGACTCTCCTCCTCCTGGGAGACTTCAACTGTCCGCACCCCAACTGGGGATACGACCGGACCTCCGCACTAGGCAGGAAACTGGACGCCTTCGCAGGCCTGCACCACCTTACTCTCCTGAACGATACGTCCACTCCGACACGCCAAGGCACAGCCCGAGAAAATGATACAACCCCAGACCTGACATGGATACGCAGCGCCATGAGTGCAAGTTGGGACAACACTGACGAGAACCTAGGAAGTGACCACCATATCATACAGATCACTCTAACCCCCAAACACGGCACCCGGCAACGGCACTCACGAAGCCCTATATCCCAAATTGTAGACTGGCCGAAAGCCAGAAAGGCGATCGAGGACCTTCCCGCGTCTAACCCTGATCCAACAGCATGGTGCACCAACATCATGAACACAGTGGCGAAATATACGCGCCATGTTAAGCGCACTGAAGAGCACCCTTATATTGACACCCACCTCCTCAACATTTGGAGCAAACGCCGCAAAGTCGTAAAGGCCTGGAAGAAGAACAAATCCAGCACCACCCTACAAGAGAAGATCGCATGCCTTACCTACGAAGCTCAGGAGTATGCAGACCAACTAGCCACGGACACATGGCTCAAGACATGCGACAATATGAATGATCACCTCCACACTCCTAGAGTGTGGCAGATCATGCGCACCCTGCTGGGCCAGAGCCGACCCCGTAACACTTTACAGAAACTGCAACTGGCATTAGACGCGTCGCCATCGGAACTCACCGACCAAATCAGAGATATTTTCTATCCGCACTCTCTACAAAGCATTCAAGACCTTTACTATCCCCAATCGTCAGCCGAGCCTGAGGCAGAGGGTATCAACTCGGACTTCACGTTCGAGGAGCTCTTCACAGCCCTTCGTTCTTTTACGCGTACCACATCTCCTGGACCTGACAAAATCACGTACGGAATCCTCCGAAATCTCCCTGACCTGAAGCTACTTGAACTCCTAGATATTCTTAATGAGGTATGGCGCTCTGGAAACATCCCTGCGTCGTGGAAAACTGCCGACGTCCTAGTCATCCCGAAACCTGGTAAACCCGCAACCACCATCAACAACCTCCGCCCCATCTCCATGACCTCCTGTTTGGGAAAACTAATGGAGAAGATGGCGCTTAATCGGCTGGAGTGGCACCTCGACGCTCACAACCACCTTGCTCCCACCATGATCGGATTCCGCTCCCATGTTAGCACTCAGGACGTCGCCCGCCGCATCCGTGAAGATATATACGCTTACAAAAGCACAGCACAACTCCGTACAATTGCCGGAGTGGACATTAAAAAGGCTTTTGATGGGGTAGACCACTCGGCAATTCTACACAACCTCGCAGACACTCGCCCTGGTTTGAGACTTTTTAATTACATTAAGAACTTCCTTACGGATCGAACAATTAGAATCATAGGCCCGGACGGTAACCCATCTGATCCTCACCCTCTCACCAAGGGAACACCACAAGGCTCTGTCTTATCACCAACACTATTTAACCTCGTCATGAAGGATCTTCCACACAAACTCTCAAAAGTCCCTGGCCTCCAACATGCCATTTATGCAGACGATGTAACCATATGGTCCTCAACTGGCAGCCCAGCAAAACAAGAGGAAACTATCCAGACAGGACTCGACATCATCCAAAGCCACGCCCGTAGCGTAGGCCTCACCTGCTCCCCTGACAAATCCGCTTATGTTGTGGTCTCCAACGATGACACCAAAAAAGGAGATGCATACCGCAACCTCATCCAACTGCGTATCGATAATAACCCTATACCTCGCCGCAACCACATCAAAATTCTTGGATTCATCTTCCAACATGACGGACGAAGCACGATCTGGGTAAAGACCATTCTAAAACAACTAGAGCAAATTCTCCATATGCTCCGGCGTATCACACGACAACGCCACGGCTTACGGGAGCACGAACTTCGCAAAGTGATCGAGGCACTCGCGTACACTCGACTCATGTATGCGTATCCATATCAAACCCTCACTACCACCCAGACAAACAAAATCGAGGCTTCCCTCCGCAAGTTCACCCGCACTGCCCTGGGAGTTCCCGTATATGCCGCCAATACCAAAATAGCGGACACTGCACTTTTCAACACACTTGAAGAGAAAACAGCGGCCCATCACCAGGCCCAGTTACACCGTCTCTCAACCTCCAGACAGGGACGGACAATCCTTCAAAGCCTAGGCCACCCGACGGAGCACCTGCCCCCCATCCCTCCGCCCCCACCACCATGGGACGGCGTGCCACGAATAGAAGTACGCCCCATTCCACGAAACATGGATCCAGATAGGAACAAGACGCGCCGTCAAAACTATGCTCACTACCTCCCGACGCTATCTCACGACACATACTACACAGACGCTCATATCCAACCAGATCGGATCATCACTGCAGTCATCGGCCCCCACTCCACATCTACACGCCTACACTGCGGCGTCCCTTCCCCAACTGCGGCGGAGATCCAAGCGATCGAGGAAGCCATCACCCTTCATGACCACTCCACCTCGACTATCACAATCAGATCCGATAGCCAGGCTGCGCTGCGAGCATTTGAATGTCAAGGCCTGCCAGATCACACCCGCACTACCCTTCAGGACTACATGGACACTCACCCTCAACTCCACGTTCGTCTCGAATGGGTTCCCGGCCATCAAGGCATTCCGGAGAATGAGCGTGCACACGCTCTGGCCCGCGCAAGCAATCCTCCGGGCCCTCCGAAGCCTTGGCCGGAACCATACAACCCCCGAGAAGCTCGCGCCTCTAATCACAAGGAACGAAGAGAACATCTCCGGCTGCTACGACACCAGCGGTGCACCCTCTCATCACCCTCCACCCTCTTCAACAGAGCAGACGCCAGCCTCATTCGCCAAGCACAGACTAACTCCCTACCCTGCGATCAATACAATCACTACATACAGGGCCGCCCCGGACAGCCTTCGTGTCAGGTATGCGGGGGATACCCATCGAACGAGCACACCTACTGGCTCTGCCCAAGAGCCACAAGCTCCCCCACTCACCCCACTCCTCTGAACTTCCCTGCCCACCTCCCCTACTCCTGGGGAAACTGGGCCGCTCCTCCTCCTGACCTACAAAACGAGCTCTGGCCTCTCCTACTTCTTCATGTGCGGGAGATCCTAGACCCTCCGCAACGAAGAACTCTAACCCGGATTATAGAAGACGATTCCTCCTCCAGTGCGGAAGATTAAGACGGCTCGGACCTGAGCTTTTGAATAAAGTTTTTCTCTCTCTCGCGCTCCAAATCTGCGACCGCGCACTCTATGGCTCCGTCATCGAACTGCCAGGCTTTGTGAGTATAGGGGAGGCTAAGCCAGTGCTTTAGTCGTCCGAGGAGCAGCCTTCGAATCGTGATCTTCGACTTCTCTGATCAAAAACATACAATCAAATATGGTTTGTAGTCCCCACAGCTGAAGCACACCGCTGGAGGTGTGACTGTTCGATCTCCTCTAAGTATATAGGGGCCTTCCCCATATTGGACGTTGACTACTCATGTGTGCTGCGTATTCCATTCCCTAGATACTTGTTACCACAAGGCCGTGCTGCGTGTGATCGAGTAAATAAAGAATGGATAAGTATAAAGGTGGATGTTACTATGCGCAATAACAGCTGTCGCTGTCATTTTTTCGCAGTCTTTAAAAGAAATGTGTAAACCTGTAAAAGCTGCGAATTATTTTTTACTATGATTATATTTCTTTCTTTAAGTAGACAAGGAAGTGCAATAATGTTTTTAAAGATTCTTGCGACGCCTATGCAGTCATGGTGGCGAGGGACCTTCTGGTGCTGAGTCGGGGCGGATTCGAGACCTCTCGGCTGTGCGGCCCGCGAGACGTTCTTACCCGACCCGCCAGAGCCTTGGGCTAGGAAATAGTTTTCATGGTAGACACAAATATGGTTCGACAACAGCTACCCCAACATGAAAGTGTTTTGATTGAATAAAGCAGTTAACTGGCAATCCTTAAAACCTTACACCTAAAAAAAAAAAGCTGCAATTGTTTTTTTAACTGAACTGTATGTTTAGATATGATATTTATTCAAATAACTGGGATGGTCGTATGTTTTTTTTGTTTTTTTTTATTTCTTTCGAAACACTTTTTTGTCCCTTGTCTCAGTGACCCTATATGACTGGGGCTACAAAGTTATTGTGAAATTCGCTGGTCTGCTTACGACTGAACCCCTGGACCCTTCCCTATCCTCTATCACGCCTCCTTGACCCGGCCGTCATTCTAAACCTTTGCCAGCTCCAGGAATACGCTGTCAAAAAGTTTCATGTGTACACTGTACAGCGGATTCCAATCATGATGCAATGTTGAAGAATCTTGGCAATACTGTGTCCTATGCTCCAACTGTCACGAAAATAGCAGCCACCTTGTCGCTACGACACAGGGATATATGCACTCTTATTGGCGGCGTGCATGAACTACAGGGGGCACTTCTCTAGCTATCATCATCATCGTTTGTGACGTCGTGGGTAGGACAGATTGTGCAGATCTTGGATCCCTCGGCTCGTCAGCCGAGAGTGCCAAAGTGCCTATTACTTATATAGAACTCACGTCCTTTATAATTAATAGGCACTTTGGTAGAATCCAATAGCACATCAACCGTTTTTCTGCACTATGCGTACTCTTTGCCGGAGCGATTTGGTCCGCGTTTCAAGGGGCACCCTCAATATTCATTAAAATACTATCCACATAATTCAAAGGGCTTATGCCATATAGTGATTGACGCGTCGAACGTGACAGTTACTACATAGAGATTTCAAAATTTGTCATTTTAGATAATTACAACAGCCGAGCACTCAAGTGTTTAGTGATATATAGGGTGTCCAAAGTCATCACGATCGATCTAAAATGGACCGTAAAAATCAACGCCTTCACGTAGCAATCTAAACTTTTCGTCAAAGGTGTATTTCATAGGTCGGTTTTATCTCATAAAATTACAAAGCCTAGCTCCCTTTGTGTAAAAAAAATAGGGCCAAGAAACTTGCCAGGCTTAACGGCGGTGGCGGTGCAGACGACCCAGTCGAGTTGCGGGTGCGTTTGGCGCGCATTGATAGATGGCGTCGGGAGCAGCGTCCGAAGGTGTAGCCGACCAGCGAAAGAAAGCAGGCAACATGCTGACGAAATCCGTTGGCATGAAAAGCGCCGTCGTTATGAAACCCATATTTCTTTCTTTGTTTCAGGTATTTTTTTTTAATTAAAGGTACATTACAAAAAAGATTATATTCATTTGAATAAACCAGGGGGGTCGCGAGCAGTCTAGTTAAGGAGGTAGCGCCATCTATGAATAGAAGCGCCAAACCCGCCCCGCTACTCGATTTGGTCGTCTGCTTCGCCGCCCGCCGTTGACTCTGGCAAGTTTCTTGGCCCTATTTTTTACAGAAAGAGAGCTAGGCTTTGTAGTTTTACAAGAAAGAAACCGACCTGTGAAATGCACCTTTGACGAAGAGTTTATATCCGTGCAGGCGTCGATTTTTACGGTCCATTTTACAACGAGCCTGGTGACTTAAGACCCCCTATATAAGCAGACTATTTTTGACTTCAAACCGATAAACTAAAAGGAATAAATGAGCCTCTTCTATCCCTGTCATGTTTTCATGCCGATCAAGTTTTTTATGACTGGCACGAAACTAAAAGCGGGAGAGATAAGACGTGCAAAAGGAAAAGAATAGGAAAATAAGCGACGTTTCGGGCGCATGCCTGAAACGCACCTTTACCTTTAAGACTGGTTCACACAGTTGCGTTCGACGACGTTTCACTGCGTTAAGACTGCTTTCGTCAAGCTGTTGCTATGGCGACCACTTACGACGAGCCAATGGGGAGGCGCTATGCTGCACGACGCAACGCAGCGCAACGCACTCGACGCAACCGTGTGAACAAGCCTTTATTTGTACGTCATTCGCTAGCTTTCCCAATAACGATGCCCGAGCGGTGTTTTACGCACGCTCTTCAGAATTACGTCTAAATAATTATTTTTTATTTATAATGGCGAGAAAGGGGGGGGGGGGGGGCGTGACGTACGAAGCCTGTAGCCTTGTGGTCCCGTGCAGGCTGCGACCTCCGGTTCTCGAGCACGCAGAAGCGTCGCATGGTGGCCTCTTCCTGGTGGATCTTCTGCACGGTGATCTCGTGCGCCTACTGCGGCGTCCTCATCTCCTTCATGAGCCACCCCGGCACCGAGCCCAGGGTGGACACGCTGGACGCCCTCGGCTGGGCCATGCGCAAGCGCGACCTCTTTGTCGGCACCACCAGGCACACCGAAATGGAGCTCGCCTTCACGGTGAGCGCCGCTGGAGAAAAGGGACGCCTGCAATGCAGAAGATCCCACGGTAGTCTGTTCAGCCCTTAAAAGGGGAACTCCGGCGATTTTTTGAGCAACCCCAACTAACTATATTTTCGAAATCGCCGTCCTTTACTCTTTCCGGTATGCTATTTAGTATCGCGAAATTCAGAATAGTTATTGTGAAATCGGCCATTGAAAATGACGCCAAAATCAAGATTCGAATATACCCGCGCTTCTCATTGCCGTGACGTCACGGTTGGGCAGGCTTGCGGTTCGAGCGGACAGTCTAAAAATGAACTATGCCGAGCATTTGTTTCGTGCTGCTGCGGGGGAGCTGGAGCGACCTTCCACAGCATTCATTTGACACCATAAAACCGTTTGTAATCAGTTGGGAACAAAGTCTACAGCCCAAAGAGTGAATCCCTACCCAACCATGACGTCACTTTTTCAATGTTGCCAGTAGAGCTTTTCACTTTGAAAAACACGATGAGGACCAAAATTGTAAATTCTGTAACTTCGCGAAAAAAATTATTGTGTCCAAATATTTGGGTTACTATTTCAGCGATGTTTGTTGGTGTTTTTAACAAGTTTTTAGGCAAATCGGGGACTATGAAGAAAACGGCGGAGTACCCCTTTAGGAAGGTGCAAGGACAAGACTGCATGCAGCCTTGTGTCGTGATTCTTACGTAATCAGGGCTTGTATACTGACGTCATGGCAGCTGCCATTGTGGTGGCCGTCCTTCTTTTGCAGCCTACATTTCGCACCACCAAATTTGGTTTTCCCGACAAAAAGAAGTAGCAATTGACCACCAGCACGATGCGATGATGTCACGGGCATGCCCTATATATTTGTACTCGTTCTTGCATCTTCCAAAAACTGGAACTTGCGCTCGTACTGCGCTTCCAAAAAAGATACGTGAACGAATTACGAACTATTTTTTTCTAACAAATACTGACTGCGCTTGAACGGTTTATTTTGTTCATGGAATTCGCTAGCTTATTCTTTTCACGCTAGAACGACCAAATGAAAAAACGGTTAGAGTACAGGCGAGCTTTTGGATGGTTACCATGTTGCAACTTAAACCGTGATGGGCCCTTGAGCATCGTGAGGAACGCATTTGATCACACCTAAACATTACTTTTTATATTTTATACGGAAGCTGCGAATTCTGATCAGCTGCTTTGAAAGTTATCTGTTTTAGAAGGACTCACGCTAACTTCTGTAGTAAGACGAGGTCAGACAAGTTAACTAACCTCCAAACAGTGAACAACATTTCTTACGACAACTTTCGAGTTCGTATGCTATACTAAGTACGCGGGCGGAATGTGTATGTGTCTATTTCATAGCGAATGTTTTTGTTACGAATTGCGCGACTCAAACGGCATCTCCACACAAGGCAATCCAGCAATCATAGATCGCCATTGAGTATGTGCGTCAATGAGCCTTTTCGTTCGCAGGCTCCCCCGGTCACAATAATTTATTTAGATGGCTTAGAACTAGAGCCTTCCGTATCGCGAGATTACTTAATTATGTTTTTTTATAGTTTACGCAGTTACACGATGATGCGCGCAAGGCGGAACCTACAAGTACGCTTCTGACGAATACGAAGCTAGAAACCATTTCAATATTCGCCTTCTGCATGCACTACCATCTTCGTCTGCTGTCGAGCGTGCTTTTAGCGCACGCGCGGCGGCTCTCGTCTCTGCAGAACATCAGACGCGCGGCGCATCTGCTGTTCCGCCGAGCCCACTATGACCCCGCATTTCTCGTCTGGGTCCTAAGCACTGGAGGTGCTTATAAACGTCCAGCGTTCACCACCACTCTGCATGACAGCGCCGTCTCTCGCCACGTTTATTGCACTCTTGGGGGGTGCTACGTATACACCTTTTCTACGTGGGCGCCGCCATCTTCAATTCTGAAACTTCCGGTATGCGTGAAAACATCGCTTTCTTCTCGCCTCGACAATAGAACGTGTAAACATTTTAATCACAACCGTTAGTCGTTCTTTTTATGACCCTTCTATACTTTTTTACTTGTGTGGAGTTGTAATCTCTTGCTTTTTGTTCAGAACGCATACCGGATAGGCGTTCTTGGCGGGCTGGGTGCGAGGCCAAACGAAAAAGGTGTATAACCCGTAGCTTTATTTAGTGACACTAGTATAACCCACCGTCCCACGGCGCCACGAGTATATCGTGAAAGAAAGAAAACACCGTCGTTCGTTGCGCGCGCCAGCTATAGGGACATTTAGCAACTTTTTCTTTCGGTATACATTCGCGGTTTCAAAAATTACCTTAACGTGGCGCAACCTGTTTCGTGAAACTTAAGCGCTGGGGTACCATACCTTGTAGCCTTTGAAAGCCCAGTCAGACTCCTCAGAAATCATGGCTCGGCAACACTTCCTTTGATTTTCTTACTCTCAAAACTCTAACTAACTAACAGACATCATACAAAAGGCACGGTGCCCTCTGCAGACATGATGGCAAAATCATCCGCGGACGCGCCTCAATGGCATCTTCGCAACGTTCCTGTGTGCTTCGAGCATGACTCCAGACAGCAGGGAGTTTTAGGTAACTGTTTTTGCACATCTGATACGGTATGCGATGGGCCCTCCGGTACGAACCGAGCATGTGCTACCGCGGAGGACTCGCACATGCGCAGTTCGCACCGGAGGGCTCATCGTACCTAGTGTCACTAAATAAAGCTTAGTGACTCTAATCGTACCGTATGGGATGTGCAAAAACGGTTCCCTACAACTTCCTATACTTCGTTTCAGCTTGGGTCCAGACGCAGCCGATGCTACGAGCGCGAGCGTGTGGCCCTGAACAGTGCTCGCATTGCACGAGCGCGCGTGCTTGGCAGGGACGCTGAAAGCCCGGAGCTCGCGCTTGTAGCATCGCCTGCGTCTGGACCCAAGCTGAAACGAAGTATAGGACGACCAATGGGACATGAGCGTACCATACAAAGAAGACACACGTCTCAGACAGTGTCTGCAGCCTGTCTGTGTATTAGACGCGTGTGACCGCGGCTTAACGAGAGACGGTTTCAGCGCGTCTGTAGAAAGAGACAGTTCGCACGTTGTCCGAATTAACCGGCCCAACGTGTTTCTTGGACCCCCTCATTCCCGGCAACAACACACGCATGGCTGCCCCGAGGAGCGCGTGCCGTCAGTGCCGCCGTAGATCGCGTTCTCGCCCTCCTCAAGGCTGGCCGGTTACCGTCGGTGCGCGACCGACCTTGTCGGCTTAGGAGCAGGAAGTCTCCTCCGTCTGTCAGCCACGAGGAAAATGTAACTCCTACATGTCCCACGGAAGCGCTCTAAACTGCTAGACTTTATAGACAAAAGAATGACGCATTTCTTCTTTCTTTTTTTTTCCCCAGACCAAACTGGTGCTTTTTCACGGATCAGCGCCGGCTTTTATACTTTTGGGGAGGCGATCGAACTGTCGCGCTCTTAGAGGCTAAATTGATAACTGCACCGATGGGGACAACAAAAACATAGATGATGTGTTTGTGTTGTTACGCAGCACTCGACCCACGTAGCTGAACGTAGCGTCAGCGTTCAGCTCGGGCTCGTGTTCAATCAGTGAAGCCGAACGCGGACGTAGCGCTCGTGGATTCGTTACTTCATCTTTCTCGAAGGAGCGCGGGAAAAAGAAACAAATAGGGCAGGAGACGCGCCCCTTTTTTGCCCCGCGCTCAATCAAGAAAGATAAAGTTATTAATCCGAATCCTGTGCACATTCCCTGAGTTGGTAAACAGAGAACTCTGGGAAAACTATACTCCGTTTCACCTTATGTTGTACCGCAGCGAAGGCTAGAAGCGCGAGCTCGTGGCATTTGCAGCTGCTTTTAATGCGCGAGAGCTTGTGCCGACGAGATGTGCCCTGAGCATGGAGCTCGCGCTTGTAGCCTTTCCTGCGGTACATCATAAGGTGAAACAGAGTATAGAGAGCCTCAAGTAAGAGTGTGTTCAACTGCTCGCCCGGGGTAGGTGCCTTGGGGCGCTATTAAATTTCAAAATTTTGCTGCGTCTTTATGGGGCTATGGGTGGTTTTTCAACGTAACTCCGCATATAAACAGCTCTAAATATGCTTAAACATTTTACGAAAAAAAAAATTTTTCTTTAGACACTATTTTATTTGGATAGGGTAAGTATTTTTTAAACACGAAAAAGGGCGTAATGCGCCATCTCTAACGCCGCCATTAAATTGCAAACGCTCTCCGTGGTTTGACTTGAACACATCCTTGAGGATTTCTATACTTCGTTTCAGCTTGGGTCCAGACGCAGGCGATGCTACAAGCACGGGCTCCGGGCTTTCAGCGTCCCCGCCAAGCACGCGCGCTCGTGCAATGCAAGCACTGTTCAGGGCCACACGCTCGCGCTCGTAGCATCGGCTGCGTCTGGACCCAAGCTGAAACGAAGTATAGGGAAAACAAGTTGGACGTTGCGCCCCCTATAGTTCGATCTTCTCGCCAAAATAACGGGTCAATGGGAGCGCTGGGTGGACTTTGCTATACTCCGTTTGACCTTATGTTGTACCGCAGCGAAGGCTAGAAGCGCGAGCTCATAGCGGTGGCAGCTGCCCTTGGTGCACGAGAGCTCGTGCCGCCCAGATGTGCCATAGAGCAAGGAGTTCGCGCTTGTAGCCTTTCCTGCGGTACAACACAAGGTTAAACAGAGTATAGAAACGAACTCTTACTTAGCCACGGTGGAAGGAAGGAGAAGTGCCTGAACAAGGTCGTCAGCCGAGGCGGCAAAATTGTGATCGGGCTTCACGCGTCTCCCGACACGAGCACTGTCGGTTCAGGGCTTTAGCGAAGGCGCAGTCACTCACCGCGCGCCCTTGTAAAGGCTGAGCGCAGCGAACGCAGCGTAGCGCAGAACGCGGCGCCTCTCACTGGCCGGCGAGAAGGAACTCGATATCTGCGATCAATCAGTATCCGTGTGCACTGCACTACGCCGCGTTTGCTACGCTCTACGAGCCCCTGTACGCGAAAAAGGACAGCTCCTCCGCTGACTCCAACGTAACTCGAACAACTCGGTTAGGAAACTGCCATAGAGCCTGCTTAGAAAAATTGGCTTTGATCCGTACTCAAGAACCGAACTAAAGGCGATCGCAACGCCGCAATTTCTCGGGATGCGGCCACACCCGGAAAATGCACAGCTGCAGGCAACGTTACTATAACTATCGTTTCACCTTCCGTCCAGACGCAGCGGATGCTACTGAGGAAACATGGGACCAATCAAGCAGCGATCAAAAGTGCAAATCACTAGGCTTGTTCTGTTTATGATTGGTTCAAGCGATGAAAAACACAGACAGAAACGATTACGAACACCATGATGGTGCCCTTTTGACGCTGTGTGCATTCGTCATATAATCTCGTAGCATCGGCTCGCGTCTGGACGGAAGATGAAACGAAGTATAGAACCACTCATTTGGGAAACTGCCATAAAGTCTGCTTTAAATGAAATTGGCTCCGATCCGTACTCGCAGAACCAACGTTACTAGAACCACTCAGTTGGGAAACTGCCATAGAGACTGCTCTGAAAAAGTGGCACCGATCCGTCCACGAGAACCAAGCTAATGGCGATCACAACGCCGCCACTTCTCCCGCAGCGGCCAGTCGAGGAACTGCACGCTACTTCCATATTCATTGTAATCGGCCGTTTGGGGCCAGAACAGATACTGTGGAAAGGGCTTCGAGGCACCGCCCCCGACTCCCAGGCGGACGCGCCGCGGTTTACTACTAGGTTAATATGCGCCTAGCTCGGGACGCGCTACCTGAAATCACCGCTGAGGCACGGTTGTATAAAAATAATATTAATTGTACTGCAAAACTTCCAAACTAAAGATTTTAGAAAACAACACGCGCCCCCGTTTTGTACTAATCTCCAATAAACGTTACTACAAAAAGAGTTTTTTTCGTTGGTTTTTACGCAAAAACATGCTTTCTAAAAGCTCAAGGCGACTACAGTTAGCACAAATGATACAGAGTGGCGCTGTTGTCGCATTTAGCTCGGTATCGGTGGACGCCAGCGGCCCAGGTTTCAACGGTGAGTTTCCCAACTGAGAGTTCTAGTAACGTTGTCGAGAACCAAGCTAATGGTGATCGCAACGCCGCCATTACCCCCGCAGCGTCTACTCCGGGAACTGCACGGCTGCACGTCGAGTCGGGCAAGGGCCGGTGGCGCCATCTCGCAGGGCCATCACGCAGTAGCTACGTAAAGCAACTTTCATGTTTCAACCCGTCGTTAAAGGGTGGCGCTGTTATCGTATTTAGCTCGGTCTCGGTGGACGCCAGCGGCCCGGGTTTCGAGGGTGAGTTTCCCAACTGAGTGTTTTATACTTCGTTTCAGCTTGGGTCCAGACGCAGTCGATGCTACAAGCGCGAGCATGTGGCCCTGAACAGTGCTTGCGCTGCACGAGCGCGCGTGCTTGGCAGGGACACTGAAAGCCCGGAGCTCGCGCTTGTAGCATCGACTGCGTCTGGACCCAAGCTGAAACGAGTATACGTGGCTGCAGGTATCGGTTCATCTCGAGTCGTGCAAGGGCAGGTGGCACCATCTCGCAGTGTTATTTCGCACTAGCAATATAAATGAACTTTTATGTTTTGACTCGTCGCTAAAGGGTGGCGCGGTTATCATATTTAGTTTGAAGTCTCTGTGTCTGGGCACAAGTGGCGCATTCTCGTTCCTTCTCTCTAAACCTTCGTTCCCCACCGCTAACTGCCGGTTCCGAGACGCACTCGGGGATTTCCATGTCTCGACTTATGATGGCGTAGCAGCATCTTGGGCTATTCATATGACCAGTCCACTGCCGAAAGCCAGATGTCGCGCTACGACTGCAATGTGCACGGCAGCTCGTTCAAAGATTGGCGCACACGCTTCGCAGCATCGTAGCTTAATTTAGTCTGGTCTCGGTACGCGCAAGCTGATCCGAAGTATCTAGGTTCAGTTTCCTAATGGGGTGTTTTAGTGACCTCGGCTGACACTTATCATATTTCATTGTATTAATTATATTCTGCGGCGCAATCTCTTTGAAAGGACAGTCTAAGTTAGAGACGCCAAACATCGGTCCCTTAGATGCTGCGCAATCTCGCGGCGTTTGTCAGAAATGCGAGCGAATCTTTGCCACATCTGAGGCCAGATTCACGAAGAGCCTCTTAGTTTACGACAACTTAGCTAAGAAGTTTGACGTTTGATAAGGACGGAGACAAGGCAGGCAAGAAGTTCCGAGCAGGATGAGCTATAATTTTTTTTAAGTTTAGTCATCTCTAAATGTAGCGCTTGGGTAGCCTACTTGAGGAAGGCGCACTCAGTATATTCCTTACCCAAATTTGTTCAACGTGAACTACGGATATAACGACCACAGCGCTTAGTAAAGCAATGCGTCTAGGGTACGCATGATAAAATTATCAGATGTGATTTTTAAAGCTGTAACAGATATTGTGTGTGTGTGTGTGCGTGTGTGTGTGTGTGCGTGTGTGCGTGCGTGTCTGTGTGTGTGTGTGCGTGTGTCGCGTGCGTGTGTGTGTGTGTGTGTGTGTGTGTGTGTGTGTGTGTGTGTGTGTGTGTGTGTGTGTGTGTGTGTGTGTGTGTGTGTGTGTGTGATGACATAAGTCCTCTTGGGATAACATAGAGACCCTGTGAATTTTTCCGTTCTCTTCACTTCATTGCCACAGCAGGATAAGTTGTGGCCACTTTAGGTACTACAGTGTCCTCCCCAGAATAGGCCTTTGTGGAGGCTCGTCAACGCCCGCTTCAGTGACTCGACATCTCGGTAAGACAAGAGGAGGTCGGCAATGGCTGCTCAATCTGGGGCGTGTTTAAAGCGTCCATAAGCTTCGCTATGCCTGCCAATAGTGGGCACACGCCAAGGAGGTTATAAGTACTACGAGGGGACACGTTGCAATATTGGTGAAGCCTAGTCATAAAAAGTTTAAACGATGTTGTGGCCAACGTGACCGAAGATCTCTCTGGCAATCGGTGCGCGTGACATGTCACGTGTGAGATGGATGGTTGATTCTAGTAGGATTCCTTGCAGGCTTGCGCGCGCTCCGTACGGTAGGTTTTATTAGATCGAAGGCTAGACGAAGGCTAGCTACGGTCACGTGATGTGGTCATGATGGGCTGATAAGTGAGGAGAGTAAGGAGGAAATTGAGAAAGAGGCGCGGCGTCAAGGGAACATGGCTTGTGGAGGCTACGCGGCTGACGTCATGCCCTCTCCTACCCTTCTATCCTCCTTGGCACACGCCATAAAACGGGGCGGCCGGTTCCGGGCAAATAGGGCTTGTGGTTTTCGTGTGGTGGCGCTCGTGATGCAGCTATGTGGTGAAAACTACGCTCCGCTTCACAGGAAGCAGAGTCAAGTCAGTCAGAGCATTACACAGCTTGAGGTACCAGCAGAAATATATAAATTTGTCCTCTCCCATGTATGCTCGAATTTCACTTGGTATCTGCATTTTTGGTAATAAGAACTGGAACCGAAAAGGTAATACCCGAGAAAATACTAAATCCGGAGACTTCGTTTATTACGTCTATTAAAAATTGTGAGAGCAGCTGAAAGTTTCGTGAATATTTGTGTACACTAGTTATTTTTAATAATAATTGTGTTTTGGTGGACTTTTATGTACATATTCCAGTGATTTTTATGAACACTTTATAAATTTCACACCCTGCTAAAAGGCTTCACAATGATGCAGGTTTTTTGTAACGAAGATTAGATTTGCTGAAATACCAGCAAGAATGTGCGCCTGCAATGACAAGACAAGACAATGGTACGCAGTTTCTTACTCGGCATTTACTGAAATGCCAGCAAGAAAGTGTTGCATGTTGCAAATACCGTATGCAGCGAGTCAAAATCCACTCTCGCTAGGCTGGGTTCACTGTGCCGTTGACGACGCCAATTTATTGAAACTAAACAGTTGAAATAAAGTGACTGGCGTCTACTTTTGTGCGGAGTTGGCCTCTGTTGATCGCTTGAAGCCACCTTGCTCGCTCAAGTGGGTCAGATGGTATTTCATGGTATGATACGGTGTTATTAGGGGAGGGCCGGCCTGTATTCCCTTGGACCGCAGAATGGTACGCAGAAACTCATGCCTGAAATAGAACCTCAGTATTACCTATAGATATTCACACTTTCATGTCAAAATGCCGCAGCTATAAAATCGCTGCGCCTTTATTTTTCATATTCGGCACGCTAACCATTTTAATCTGGCAAGCAGACTTAGGGTCAGTGTTGGTCAATTTATGATTCACGCGACACCATGGCGTCACGCGAAGTCTTGATGTCCTCCCTATGGGCTTATTACTTATAAGGACATAGGGCCCATATACGTGTAACGCTATAGAACGTATCGAAGAGATTAACCGGTCGGTTTTCTCATTGAACTCGGCTTATAAAACACACTGGCAATGATAGTCAGAAAGGTTACGACCTTCACAGATTTACACCTGATATCTTACCACCAATATTACGTAACGAATAAATACAGCGCGTGTGTTAATTTTGTGATAAGCAATATGCCAGAAGTATAGGATAAATAAACGTGCTACAAATATATCACAACATTAAAGAAAAAGAATCTGTTTAAGGTGGTACAGACGGCGCAAAAAAATGAAGTTAATTCTTCTCGACAAATTAACAGCTAAACGTTTAGCGTCAGCAATTTTGTCATAGCGTCCCGTTACTCGTCTGGTAATATTGCGTGTGTTTTAATTTCTTCGGGACGTGCAACCTATAGTAAGTCCAGAAATGCCGAGACACCGCTGGATACGTCAGGCTCTGATGAGTGAGAGCCGAACGTTCGCGCGAGCTTGCGCGGGTCGCATCGTGCGCAAATCATTAGGGTAGAGAGTTTTAGACTAACGTATGATATTTTAGCGCACGCCATAGCGCTAAATTTAGCGCTTGCGTTATCGCACGCTGCGCAGGAGTGTTTTAGAATAGCGTTTTCTGCCGCGACGGAAAAGCCCAAGCATCTCCCCTTTGCAACGACACAAACATACAGTGTCACTTTTTATTTTACACACAAAATGCTATAACTAGAGAGAAAGAAAAACAAGTTTATTGCTTCGCAGTAAGATTTTAGATTAGTTTAAATATGATAATGCGACGGGAGCGGTCGACCGGTCGTGTCCGCTTGCATCGCCTCGGAAAGAGAGGTCTCACTCTCGAGTGCTGACCTTCACACACCTTACAACCTTCGCCGAGAAACATTCGCATGTCGCAGGCAGCAAGCTGCCGGCGATCGTTGCCCACCTTGCTGGGTCTCCCAAAAATTTCCTGACCTGCACCTTCTGTAGGAGTGCAATGTCCTCCTGCGTTGAAGATCGCAGTCGAGAGGATGCCGCCGACGCTGCTTGCAAGCGGCCTCATACACGCTGCTTGCACGAGCAGTACCCCCTCACTCACCATGACTCGCCCCCGTCGGACGACGCGCCACACGCGGCTGCTATGGTAACTGCAGTGTGTTCTACGGAATACGTACGTTTCGAAGCACAACCGTCTAGGTGGCGTTCCACCGTACTCTATGGAACACACAGTTATGAAACGACAATCCAGATGGCGCTTCAAACGACGGGAGGCGAACTGAAGTGAGTGAGGGGGTACACTTTCCGGGGCAGTTCCCCAACTGAAGTAAGATAGCAACGTTGGTAAAGACCAACGTTGGCAAAGACTCTTTGCGTACGGACGTAATTTCTGAAAAATAGCGCGCTCACGCTAAAATAGAGCACGCAAAGTGCAAAACGTGGTTAGCGTTTGGCGCATGCGCAGTGCCGACGACACTATTACTTGCGTACGCTAAGCTTTAACGTGCGCTATTCTAGAACTCCCTATTTTGTAGCAACGACAGACACGGGATGGCGCTTCCGAAATAGTTGTGCGGAGAAGCACCGGTGGTCATGCAGGGGCGGGGTCAAATTTTTTAAACCACAGTGAAAGATTACCTTACTTTATGGGAGACTCTATTGGCATAATGGTAGAACCTTTTATAATTGAGAAAAACGCGAACTCCGTAAAAAACAATAAAAAATGTCGTCATATGCAACAAAAAATTTAAAGTCGCCTTATTAAATTACAAACGCTATTTCGTCTAGCAAATAATTATTCGGAAAAAAAAACATTTTGCATTCCAGACATTGTAATGAGAAGTCAAGCTCTAGATACAGGAGCAGCCGAATAAATATACCAGTATGCTTAATTTAGTTTTGCCATCTTGTCGGCTTTGATCGCTAACATTACACATATTACTCCGTCCTGGTGCTAAAGTATAAAGTACCAGCGTTTTGTTTGTAATATTGCTAAAACAATACTCTCGCATGCGAGGTCCCACCTTACTCTTTCGTGTCTCGAATGTCAAAGTTGAAAGGGACGAAGACAGTGAGAGTATTCAAGACAGAGAAAGACAGAAAGAAGGATTGCTTAAACAAAACAAAAAAGAAGAAAAAGGACACGAGGCTTGACTGATGTTGGTTCCCTACCGAAAAATCCAGTATAATTTTTTGCTATCCGGATTATGGAACCGGATATTTATCTGGATTCTATCTGAACTCTATCTGGATTTAGGTTTTCAGAAATTATTCCTTTGTCTGCAATCTGGATTTCGGGTTTCCAGATAAAAATTTCCGGTTCCATAATCCGGATAGTGAAAAGTTATACTTGATTTTTCGGTAAGGTTTGGCTATCCCCTAACAAAAAACAAAAAAGACCTCCCTTTTTGCTCTCCTTATCATCATCTGGTTGAGTTGAGACAACACCCATGTAGAGAGCTTGTGGAGCCAGGCTGGCGCTCGGTAACCTGGCAGCCAGGCGCCTCTGAGTTTCCGGTCAGTCGCTAAAACTTCTTTGCCTTCTTGGTCGCGTCTCGGGGTGCGTTCGAATTTTTCCGCCTGTTGCCGCCATAGAACCAGACTGGGGAAGTAATCCGTTACAAGTAACGGATTACTTGTAATACGTTACCTCTTCAAGTAATTTTGTAGTTGCCACGTTACTTTTTTTCGGAAGTAATTTGTAATGCAATTTTGTTACAAAATATTGGTAACGGATTGCTTTAATTACTCGTTACTTTTTTTAAGTATGAGCGTAATACTGTAGTAATACAGTAACTGGAGCATTACGAGCAGAACATACAGCAGCTGAAAGAGAGCGAGTTTAACAAAAAAAGAAAAACATCAGGAAGGGGAGAATAGCCGACAAGAATACACAATATTTTGTTTGGCCGGTCACTAGAACCACTAGAAAAACGGACAAGGCATGCACAAATAAAGGAAAGACAAAGATCGAGTAAGACTACGCCGAGTAGGCTCTCCGTCGCCTTTTATCGTGTTTTTCTTCTTCTCCCGGGCAGAAGAAAGCTCTTAGTGTTTACTTGTTTTTGTCTTTTACAGCGTTTCACCATTTCCAACTTCTTCGACATCTCCGGCCACCTGCACATACATCAAACGCGAGACCGTACCCCTCGATTCGCGGGTTCACAACTCGCGTAACAGACAAGTAGCCTCGCGCGAGGTGGTCGAACTCTCTTTGTCTTTGATGTGCGCTACTGTATTCTAGCACGTTCTTGAGGCACGACTGTAAAGCACCCGGCCCGATTCTAAGAGCATCGTCTTCGAGGGTACGGACGATAAAAGATTTAGAAGAGACCTCGTGCTCTATGCTTTTTGCAAACTTAGTTTGGCCAGGGACATGTTTTGAATTGATTTGTTTATATGACTACTTTGGGCCCTGACCTGATGAGATAACAATAATCAAAATGATACCACCCCGCCAACGTGCTCGCATTTTTATTAGTACAAGAGTACACTGTCGTTCCAGTTGCTAAATTTACTCAGGTACTAAACCAATCTCAACATATCTCTAAAAACAATAAATTATTTGACTGTTGTTGCTTTTCTGACAATTTATATTACGACGCGACACCCATACTTGTCTTTTAATGTTAATGGTGATATTTTTTAAGGCGAAAATCCCAAGCTCGTAGTTTTATCTCCGGCAGTTGCTCCTGCTGATCGAGAGTTCGCGCAGCCGAAATGCATCCTTCAACAAAGTGCTCGCGCTTGCAGCCTATACTTCGTCTCATCTTAGTATGGACTATTGTTAGCCGCGCGTGCTAAAAGCGCGACCTAGTTGCTTTGAATGAAGCGCGGCGGCTGCGCGAGCGCTCGTGCAGCGTGTGCTCTAGTCAAGGCAGTCAAGGCTGGCCGCTCGCGCTAGCACACCCTTAGCGGTTAGTCCATGCTAGTGTGAGGCGAAGTATAGTAGCGGAATTGTTGTACATCACAAAAACTGGGAAGAAAAAGATAAAACGAAACAAAGGGCAAATGAACACAGATATGCAAAAACATAGCCTCCTCTATACGGAGAAAGCCTGGCACATCGACGAAGGAGCCATAGGGCGCGCGGCCGCAGAAAAAAGGAGAGGAGGAGCGCGTGAAGCGGTGACCAATATGGTAGCGCAGAGCAGAAAGGGCAGAGATCAGAGCCGTTTATACTGCTTGCGCTTGGGTCATGAGCGGCCGCTCCCCGAACCACGTTTGTTTTTGTGTTTTCGTCACCGTCCTTTTCGTACTCCGGGAGAAACGGCTGCGGCGACGGCGGCGATTCGAAAGGGCGCTGGCAACAATGCACAGAGTTGTCGGTGTGCCAGCGGAGTGCGCCGTCGTCGGACCATCCTGTCGTGCCGCGGAAGAACCAAACAGTTTTGACTGAGTAGTTTCGACGCCCAGGTGCCGAGGACCGTCATTTCAGTGGGAGTGTCCGATTAGCCACATTTTGAACGTCGCGTGTACGAGCTTCAACTGGACTACAGGCGCAACAATGTAAACAGTTCGTAAAGTAGTAGTAAAAATGTTTATTGTGGACGCTGCTACCGCTCGAGCCTCCGTTGAGTAAGCGACTTGGTTCCGCGTCATGTGCGAGCTAAACCAAAGCTAGAAGCGCGAGCCCAGCGCTTTTGCGTTACTGCATCGCACACACGCTCGAGCAAAGCAGCAATGCACAAAGCGTCGATCTCGCGCTTCTATATTCGTTTAATCCTATGTGGGAGCGAAGGCGAAGCTATAAGCATGAGAGGATAGCCCGAGGAAAAGCATTAACTGGATAAGCGCGCGTGCAAAGCAGCGAACGTATGAGTGCTCGGCTCGCACGCCTACCACTGCCTTCGCTCGCACGTAAGATCAAACGAAGTATATCTTTGACTTCGTTCAAACCTAAGGTGAAACGAAGTATATGGCCCATGAATCGCCGAACGCTCCAGCACCAGATACCGACCTTTCCGGGCAGTTCGTCGCACAACCTCCAACGCAAACAAAAGCGACGACCGGGACTGCTGCGGAGATGCGGACGCAGGGACGGCGAAGGGGAAGGGTTGACATTGCTTTCTTTTCCCCGCGATTCCAGAAAAAAGAGGAAAAAAAAGAAAAAGACTGTTTCTGCGTTTGGCCGCTCGCTCTTGTGTGGCGCTAGCAGTCTAGCTTCCCTCCGCTCCAGATTTTCCGCCCCTCCTCTCCTACTTTCGGCGGCAACTTTTTTCGCGACGTGCCAGGCTTTCTCCGTATAGAGGAGGCTATGGCAAAAACTATGTGAATACTTTAAAAGAATGGAGCGACTTTTCGAGCGAAAATGAATCGGCGAGATGAGATCACAATGGCGCATGCCATTTCTAGCGCTCGAGACACGAGAACCGGGACTCGTAGCCGGTTGTCTGCGGGCCGCGTGTCTGAGACTCCTGGTCTAGCGCAACCAACATTTGGGAGTTTTCGTAGACCGCGTTTCCCCCTCCGCTAAGCCCTCCGCAACCGAAGACGTCCTTACTGCACCTGCGCGCCGATGGCCTTGACTGTAGAGTTCCGGGTATCGTAGCGGGTTGCGGAGAGAGTTGCGGGACGGCGAGAACGATCTACGAAAACTCCACGCAGGCGCAGTAGCGGCCTCTTCGTTGCTGAGGGGGAAACGCGGTCTACGAAAGCACCCTATTGGCAACACCTATTCTCGCGTGTATTTCGTCTCTTTTTTTTTTCTTTAGCCTCGGTATTATGGGGCATATGAAGCAATGAAAACCTTTACAACGACACGATGTCAATCTGTTCTGACAGGCGGAGACATGGGAAGCTGCCCTTCATTTGTAGCTCTCGGGCAAACGTTACTCGACAAAAGGTCCCTTTGAAGCCTGGCGTGAACGTGTGAACACCATCGATTGTATCTCACTCAAGATGTACGGGTTTTCAGTCACCGAATTTCGCCAGAGAGGAAATAAGCTATAAACAAAAAACATGATCCTCCGCTCTTCCTAAGAACTTAATCGCAAAGTCTGTGTATTTCAACGCTTTGAAAATTACATGTCAACCTCGTTTATGTGCACTCTTTAATGCTTCTGCTCTTGTTGTTATTGTTTGTTTCCATTGTCGTGTTCGCTGTTGTTGCGGTTGTTGCTGTTGTCGTTTTTACTGCTTTTTGTTGCAGTTGTTGTTTTGCAGTCGTCGATGCATCAGTACTACAAGATGATGACGTTTGCGTGCGTCGTCTAAGACCCGTTCTTTCCTGAAAACGGCAGTTCTCTAAGCAAGGTTGCACGGCGTTCCCACGCGACCTGGTTTGTGATGCGGGTCACGTATGCTTGTACTGATCGAGGTCGATGACAAGAATATTTGCATATACCTTCGCGTTTGACTTAGGAAAGCTGCGAGGGTCAAGAAACACTTACCAAGGGGCGTCTTTGGTGTTTGAAAAGTGCTGTTTCGCGCTCAAATAATACAAGAAGATAAAGTGCATTTCCACGTGGCATTTTAGATGTGAGTGTCTAACTCCGCGGCCAAAAGCATACACACGTGTCAAAAGCTCCAACGTTGCACCGCATGGCTGCGTCCCAAATGCCTTACATGGTAAGGCAGTACCTTTACTACCTCCGTACCTTTCTTCAACGCCATGATTTTTAAATGTTCTCTAATTGTAGGCATTGTGTACGAGAAGTTGGATATCATATATCTTTTGCTAATGGCTGTCCAAGTGCCATAAATGCTGCGTCACGCCTGTATAATGGGGAGATGTAATTGACTCGCTTTAACCTTTCTTATGGCAAGATCTCATATTTATAGTGGAATTCATAATAGTTTAAATTGTTCAAAGGTATGTTTTAGGAACAACATCCAAAATAATATTTTAGCTTACCCAGGCATGCATGTCTGAACGTTTTCTGGTTTATCGAGTAAACGACAAAAAGTTTACTTCAAAAACGTGTTTTGCTTCATAAAAAAAAAATATTTCCAACTATAAAGAAACAATTTGTTGATCCAACTTATTATTTCTGGTAAAGCTACTAGAGAAAACTCAACGGAAGAAAACATCGTACTTTATAGCAAGTCCGGGAAAAGGATCACTGTTGCTCGTACGGAACCACGAGAAAATTCATATGGGATCTCTTTTATAAAACAATTGTCGCAAAGTAGAAGGCCTTGCATTTTACCACTGATCTCCACTGGGGTGGGAGGGGGTTGGATGGCGCATTGAGTAAACATGTATGCAATCACCGAAAGTAAGCGGCTTGTCCGGATAGTGAGGGCTTGACAGTCTTTTAGGCGCTTCGGTGTGCTGGTTCGAACAGCGTCCGGGGCGCTGGATTTTTTCTTGTCATCTGAAAAAGCCTGCCTTTTTCGCAGTAACAGCGGCTACAAACCCGAGAAGTCTCCTGGGAAGTCATTCGATGTGAAAATTTTGAGATTCGAGTTGATCAAGTGTGCATATGTCCCACGTTCAAATGCCTTATTTTCAGGATTTAACTCAAAGCGGAATTATTCAAAACCCACTCAAAGGCACAAGAAAGTATGTATCAAAACATCAACTGAATGCGCTAGCAAGCCCAGCAGACGGCCGACTTTCGGGACAAGCATCGAACTTCCGGTGGCTTCACTCGCGCTATGCTCGGAAGGTAGCTATTAGCGCCGAGATGTTTCGGTGGCGCCCTCTTATGGTTTCCCTCCATGACGTCACGACTGGGATTTGCCTCGCCGTGACGTCACCAGATGTTATTCTGGCTACTTACCATCGGGGGCGACGACGAGTTCGATGGTGTGTTTAAAAAGCACAGTACAAGCTAGGAGCCATCGCAATCCGAAACTAACACCGTCAAAGTTGACAATCTGACAGTGCTCATATGCCCATGGTTTGGCCAATCGTGGAAAGCTGACCACAGCGACGCTTTTGGCCGCGCACATCGCTAATAGGCCACCCGGCCCCTATAGAAGAAATCAGTGGTCGACACGTGCTTCTATTTGTTTGTTGGCTGTTAATTGTCCAGAAGAACGAATAGCCGGGAGAGGTACCTAAATGCATGTGTATAGTTTAGAACCTTGCATCAATCGCGCGACCTATCGTGCTGTAGAAGCTCCATCGGAAGCTGCGACCTCGTGGGAGGTAGGATTTGTTTAAATTCGAGTCCTGCCAATTTCGATATGCACGGGAAGTTATAACAGCTGGCATTCGTGTTCTCTACTCTGCGATTACAGAAATGCACTATCGATCGCGAACAATTTGAGCTTCAACGGTCCTTCATCCATCGTTGGCATACCTTCGGGCAGACATGTACATGTTACTTCCAAAAAGTAACTAAATACGTTACTCGTTACCGATTATTAAAAGGAATGCGTTACTTGAAACACGAAATAATAAAACACATAGAGAAGGAGAAGGACGCACACAGACAGGACAGTTCTTTCAAGAACTGCCCTGTCTGTGTGTGTCCGTCCCTATGTGTTTTATTCTTTCGTGTTTCAAGTCATCTGTGCCAACCTGCTTTGTGTTCTTGTTTGGAACGCGTAGCTTTACCTCAAAAAAAGCGACTTACTTTTCTCGATACTTTGACGACTAAATACACAACTAATTTTTCTTTCGTAGTTTGTCGTATTTTTCTTTTTTTAGCAGTTGTTGCGTTTAAGCAGTAGCTTCCTCTTAAAGTTTTCATCAGTTATGTTTCCCCGCTTCATTGAAAATCCAACTCCGGTGACGCATGAAGAGTCGTTTTACTAATGAGCTCGAATGAACGGCAGTGCTGTGCTTCAGCAAGAGCTGGTGAATCTGGAATTTCCCTGTCTCTCTCTTTTCTCTTATTCTCTCTACTTATAATGTTTGAAGTTGACAATGGGTTCTGTGCCTTCCAGCGTTGGCAACCTCCGGGTGTACAGGAGGATATGGGTTGGGCATCTTTGGAAAGTAGAGAAGCGATCAGTAAAGTAAATTTTGAACAAAGACTAGCTGAACTTGAGGATACACGGTGGGCAGCGAAAGGTGTACAAGTATCTATATATGAAGAGTCTAAACATTGAGTGAACAAACTGAACCCGCAAGCTGAGATCTAAATACGTTCAACGAGATGGGGCCGATCAGAGCATAGTAGTATGAAAGGGAATAATGGAAACAGAGAGGAAATGGTGGGAAGGGAGAATGGAGGGCACATCAGCTTTAACAATATACAGGGCACAAAAACAAGCAATAAAGAAGTAACGGTTGTGTGATAATTTATTGGTAAGCTCATTGCTGTTTGAAGCTAAAACGGGGGCTCTAAGAATGAAAACATATAGGGCTAAATTCCAGGAAATTGACACTCTATGAGACATATGCAACCGCGAAAGGGAAACTATAGAACATGTAATTTTAAGGTGCACGGAGCTTTGTCCCACCCTTTGGGGGGATGACAGCGGATTTGGAGTGGGCACGGGGATTTGCAGACATGGATGGACGAATGGATAGGGAAAGAATTGCGTTAACTCAACGGAGATTGGAAGAGTGGGGGAAAATATCTAGGGAGGGGTAAAAATACAGATAAAAATAAACAATGGAAACACTAAAAAGGGGGGGGTGGGCTCATAAAGCAAAATTTATACAAATTTTGAAAAACAATGGATGACGAAATTTTAGGCTAGGTGGCGCAAGCTGCCGCGAGTTACAAAGGGTATAGCCATTACCATTCATCCATCCATGTACACTAGTCTAGAAGGCTCAACTACTGTATAGTTCAGGGGTGGCCAGGCTGACCTGGCCTAAGAGCCGCAAACAAAACCACGACACTTCAGAGAGCCGCAAGAAGGGGGGGGGGGGGGGGGGCAACTTTTCTTTAGAGCAATAACCAAAACTCGAACTACTTTCTATCTATCGGAGTCAAAAGCAGTCCAACTGTACGTAAGGTAGCAGTAGCACATGACTAGCAAACCGCAACCTGTCTTTCAATTTAAAACGCGTTTTTTTTTTTTTAAAGCGCTTGTGTGACCGGGAGGGTGGCGGGAAGGATTACGTGTTAGCACATCCATCAGGCCAGTACATCCACCGAGCCATTGCATCCATCAATGGATGTAATGGCTCGGTGGATGTACGGGCTCGATGGATGTAATGACATGCGTATGGATGTAGCTGCTCGATGGATGTAGTTGCTCGTTGGATGTAGTGGCTCGTTGGATGTAGTTACTCGGTGGATGCAATTGCTCGCCCTTCCTGTTATCATGCTTAGCGTGCCATTACATCCATCGTGCTAGTACAGGGGTGGCCAGGCTGACCCGGCCATAAGAGCCGCAAACGAAACCACGAATCTTCCAAGAGCCGCGGGGGGGGGGGGGGGGGTCGGTCAAACTTAAATTTTGTACAAAGTCTGACTGTACGTATGGGGGCACAAGGCTGTACCACTGTACGTATGGGGGTACAAGGCTGCCAAACCGCAAGCTGTGCTTTATTCTGAAATTTTTTCTTTTTTTTCTCCTGGGGAAACTCGGAAAGTTGCGGGGGGGGGGGGGGGTCCCCTCACGAGGGATCCGCGAGCCGCACTTGGACCAGCAAAGAGCCGCATGCGGCTATCGCGAGCCGCGGTTTGGCCACCCCTGTGCTAGTACATCCATAGAAGCCAAGATGGCCGCCGTGGGGTCGCAATTATATTTAAGCCAATTTTAAGCTAATTACTTTTTGCGTTATTCACATTCTTATTGGATCGGGAGCCTGAGCAAACAAGGGGTAAGCCACAGAACGTTAGTGAATCACAATTAAATTCGACTAGGCATTCAAACTTTTTTTCTCTGTCAAAAAGCGCAATAAAAAGTAAGATTATGTGCACCGTCCTAATCCTCTATTAAAGTAGTTTACTGTAAACGACTTAATTTTCGCGATGACCTAATATTCGCATAAAACCTAATTTTTGAAAATTTCGCGGTTTCATCAAATTTGCGAAAAATTGGTCGCGCGAATAGAATCACCCCTTGAATACGAATACATCGCGTATGTCTCCCGTTCATGAAATTCTCGGCCCGCGGAAATATTCCCGAAACCGGCACTTCGTGAAATGTCGAGCCCACGAAAATGAACTCGTTTATAATGAGTTAACTATGAGAGTTAAAGTGCAGCAACTATAGTTTGGTAAGTGTGGAAACAACAAACAACGAAAATAACGCCTCGTCAACAGGGTCGTCTCCCAGCGGCGGAGGTCGTGGCGCATACGCAAAGCGGGCATACGACGGCCACGTCGGGCCCCAAACACCTTCGAGACGGGTTCGCGGAGTGTCTCCATATGGCATGAAAACCATGCTTTCTACCCCTCTTGACCATTTGAAGTTCGAACTCCATTAAATCCGGTAAATTGATCAGGGCTTGGTGAGGCTCCCTGAAGATTCGATGCAACGAGGCTTGGCGACTAAAGCGACACGACGAGCCGACGACGCGCGTGCGGCTTCGGTGAGGCCGAGGCCGCACAAAGGGCATGACGCACGAGGGGTCATTTTACTTGCTTTTGTGCATTTAATTTGGCATATAACTCCTGAAATAATGTGAAATATTGAAAAATATATGTCTCGTTTGCTGCTGCGTGGTTGCAACGAATGACGATCCTCACGACGAGCCAATGTGGAGTCAACGCACATGTGTGAGCTCGCACCGTCACAAGTGGTCGCAACGCAGTCGTTCCTTAGCAAACGCAAATGTCTGAAGTAGCTTTTAAAGAAAAAGAGAAACGAAAGGTGTAGCGGATAAAGTCTGCGTAATTGATGCGTGCAATGGCACGTTCTTGGACGGAGATGCTTGATGGATGTGATAACACGATGGATGTGACGGCACGATGGATGTAATGACATGCTTTGGATGAAGTTGCTCGATGGATGTGATGGCGCGGTGGATGTAATGGCACGATGGATCTAAAGGCACGTTGGATGTGGTTGCACGTTGGACGAACTGGCCCAAATTGGATCTACTGACACTATGGATGAGCTGGCACTATGGATGTACTGGCACGATGGATGTAATGGCACGAGAATTGGACGTATTTGCACGATAGATGTAATGGCACGATGGATGTGCTGACCTAAGCCGCGGGGAAGGGGAGGGTAGGAGGGGCCGCGAGCCGCACTCTGACACGTGAAGAGCCGCAGCTTGGCCAGCACCTTCGGTATAGTTCAACGAACAAACCTTATTGTGTTCTCTGAGGGAAGGACATTCCCAGCTGTAGAGTTTAACTGACATGTTCAGAGATAAACGTTGCTATACTTTCATACTGTTTAGTTGCTTTTCCGGTTGACCATCTGCCTTGGTCGCAATAGACGCATACTCAGGTTAAAATTAAAACGAGGCTGCCTCGACGTTGCTGTACACGTTACTCCTCAAAAGCAACATACTACCGCTACGTACGTTGCATGTAACTAAGTGCGTGACTTGTTCCTTTTATAAAAAAGTAACTAAATACGTTACTCGTTACTGAAAGAGTAACTAGGTAGAAGTAACTCGTTAGTAGTAACGTGTTACGTACACGTCTGCCTTCGGGTTTCTCAAAGAAAAACAAATTTGGTTGAAACAAGTGATGAAATGCCAAGTTTAGGTCTCAATATTTAAACTCCAAAACTAGAGGTAATGGAACATGTGGGGGACACAGACAGCGAAAAAGGCCGAACTTTGCGCTTCAGCTTTACAGTTATACTGTCCACCAGGGTACGCCTAGCTAAGCTCTACGACGGAGACGTTACACAGCGGAAACATGTCTATAGTCGGTGACAGGTCAAGAACGAAGTGGAAGCTCCTCCTACCCCTTTCCACATTAGCAGAGCGAACGCGGGAGAGGAGGTGACCTCCTCTCCACTGTTCGCTCCTTTGAAGTGGAAAGGGGTGGGAGGAGCTTCCAGTTCGTTCTTGACCTGTCACCGACTATAGACAGCGGAGAGCACGTCTGGTGTCTCCGCCGTCTTAACTTTCATGTCTGAAAGTTCATGAAAATGTTTCTTTTTACTTGCTTACGAGAAACAGAGCGCGAAGAAGTTTGTCTTATCATTCCACAGACTAGTGCATAACGTAGCCGCTAGAGAGAATGTTATCGTTCGCATACGCAGAGGTGTTCTTGGAAAAGTTCAATTGCTATGCGTCTATTAGGAAAACTGGATGAGGGAAATCGGAGGATAATTTCCTCTTTTATGAGATCACGTCACTGTGACTTTCCGCTAAGTTGTTCGCCAGGTTCAATATTGATTTATTTATTCTTATCGATGGCCCGACGTGACAATTCGATGGCCCCACGTGACATGCGAGCTCACACGCCTCATGTATGAAGGAATTATGAACAAATTATCTATCGTTAGGAGATAATCCCACTGGGTTTAGTTTCATAAAGGAGGCTTGTTTTGATTGCATCCAACAAATCGCGTATACCTGACCGTCCCTTCTTGAAAGAACATAGTTGATGAGACAGGCTTTGCAAATCTCAATTCTGCAGGTTTCGCTTCTTTTTGTTTTCAATAACTAGTGCGCGCAACTACAAACGATTTCCGGCTCCATGCTTTAATAACCCGGAATAATTTGTTGTTAGCATATAGTCACCCAAAATAAAAATAATCGTTTGATAGACCCTTACAATTAGTTCGTTGACCCGAAAACCAAAGCCTTTCTAAACACTAACAAAAAAAAATTATATATATATATTACTTTTTGCAAACTTTTAACTGCTTTGAAACGATTATTCAACCGAATGAGTTAGATTGAGAAATCCCCGGTTCATAAGGTTCTGGTATAAAAATACGTGAGCACGTGCTCAAGCGAGCGCGGGTACTCCCTCGATCAACCCTTAAAGTTTATCTATCGTGGGTAGCGCCATTTTGAGAGCGAGAAAGAAAAAGGGAAAGGGCTACCGGCGCTTTCCCCCTTTCTGGTTGTGTATAATGAGTGAAAGTCCCGGATGAGAGGCTTGGCCGGTGTTGGTTGTCTGCCGCGCCCCAGCTTCGTTCGCGCTTTCTTTTCTGTTTTAAACTCGCAAGCTTAACTAGAGCCGTGGTCTTCGATGGCGAGAGTTCCCCAGTCATCGGGACACCATTGCTGGGTGATAGAGTGCACGAATAACGACAGAAAGCGTCGAATACTGCCCGAGGACCTATGTAGCTTGCATGGAATCCGGCAAGGCGAGTGCGGCTGCAATGTTTTTTAAGCTCCATCGCTTTCCGCATGACTGGAAATGATGAACCATTCATCAATTCTTGCTTGCAATGGGCCTATTTCAACGTAGCCATTTTTAGTAATCAAAAAGCGATACACGAAACGGGAACCTCAATTAACTTTTGTAAACACCCGGAGCTGCTACAGACCGTTTAGCTGCGCTGCTTTTATCTTGCGTGTCCGTGTTCTTACATTTCCTTGTGGATGAACGACGAAGACGTTCTAGATGTACTTATATCGAACATATCGAACCGCAGAAAGCCTCAAAGCAGCCACGAATTATTTTACTATTTGATGCAATATTTTGAGTACTAACCTCCAATTTCTATCGCTGATACGTTCGCTGCCGCTGTTCCCCCGTCACCGCACTGGCGGATGCCATGACTCGAACAAACAAACGTGCACACTGGGCTCGAAAACGCAAATCGCAACACACGAGACGTACCCTGTAGCGACTATCCAGCGCTTCAAAGCGCCCAATCAACGGAAACAACCCACCAGTGGCACTCCAAGGAGCGCTTTTGCCGGCTCTCTGGTATCGCGCAGGAGATCGCGATGCAGGAAAACCGATAAAACTACCTTTTCAACAATTGATATCCTCACCCGGCGGCGGAAATAAGCCTTCAATTAAGTTTGAAGTGAGGCGCCAAAACAACGAGGACACGAGGAGAAGCAGACAGGACGAGGCGCACTTTCAACTGAACTTTATTTTAGAAAAACACAGAAACGCAAGCTCTTACCCATGCGCAAACACAGAAACGCAAGCTCTTACCCATGCGCACGTGCGCATGGGTAAGAGCTTGCGTTTCTGTGTTTTTCTAAAATAAAGTTCAGTTGAAAGTGCGCCTCGTCCTGTCTGCTTCTCTCCTCGTGTCCTCGTTGTTTTGGCGCCTCACTTCAAGCATGTACAACCAACTAGCCCAACTCGCCGTTCTAATTCAATTAAGTGTTGTAGATGATAAAATTGAGTCAGTCACCACTGCAAGTTATCAATATTAAGATAAATTCAGTTACAAAATTTTACAAGCTGAAACAGCAATTATCGCGAGAAAACTGGCACGCACCTTTCGAGTGTACCCAATGTTCATCGGCGGCACAGCGTTCGGTGCGCGCTCCATTCACAAAATGTTCCAAGCACAGTCGAGAGGATGGCGTTGAGGAAACGTCTTTTCGGTTTATGGACGCAATCCACTGTCGCCGAGACTTGCCGGATTCCGTGCAAGTTACATAGGTCGTCGGACCATAGGCGTAGACTACGGAGGGCATCGGGGCTCGTGCCCCCCCTGGTGAAGATCCACAGAGGGCAGAGCCCCCCCCCCCCGGACCGGGCCATGATCCCTTACTGAGACGCTGCTTACGTGACGTGTAACGAGCTTCTAGTGAGTGGCATGTAAACAAAATAACGCCCACGTTGCCTTTATTGACAAAACACATGAAAAATGGAATCCCAGCGTGCTTTCGTTAGCTTCAATCTCCAGTTCTGGCGAAAAAGTAACTTCTCAGCCTGCCCCCGCCGGGAAAATGGGAAGTCTACGCCGCTGCGTCGGACAGTATTCGACGCTTTCTGTCGTTATTTGTGCACCCTACGACCGAGCAATGGTGTCCCGATGACCGGGGGACTGTTGCCATCGAAACCCGTGGCTCTAATTAAGTTCGCGAGTTTAAGACAGAAAAGAAAGCGCGAACGAAGTTGGGACACAGCAGACACCCAACACCGGCCGAGCCAACCAGAAAGGAGGAAAGCGCCGGTAGCCCTTTGCCCCTTTTCTCTCTCGCCCTCTTTCAGTAGACCCTTTACTGTTTACAAACGTGAACTGCCGCTTGCGTTCCGAGCGACTTCCGGTCATTCCGTCTTTGCACGACTGTCGAGCTTGCTTATGTCGCCAGTGCTAGAATGCTACATACATGTACAACGAAGTCGGACATTTAACGAGGGCCTTCGGCTCTACTATCTAACGTCGTGGAGGAGGCAAGTTGGTTTACAAGAATATTCAAAAATTTGAACGGCAAGCTCTTTTTCTTTTTTTATGAATTGGAATATTTTTGAGACGTCAAAGACTGGAGCACCACCTGGTGGCGTTTGTCATGAAAATGTTCGATAAACCTTTCCACTAAAAAGGCCCCTGGCCGGTTCAATTTTCAGTTCGTGCTTATGGCGCGTGATTTGCTCGCTTTCCGAACTGACGAACATGCACGTGCTGTGGCCCTAATCTAAACACTCGGGAAAAACGTCGGCGAGAAATCCGGCGGCTATGATTGGCCGGCGACAAGGTCAAGTGCGTCGTCGTCGTAGGCCAATCACGGCCACCGGATTTCTCGCCAACTTTTCGCCAAGTGTCCAGATCGCCCCTAGGCTGAGGAGATCGCACACTGTACTGATGACTTGCAAATATTGGAATGGTGTAGGAGGTGTTGGAACTTGGGTGTGTATGGGTAGAAACTGAGGGAGATGGGGAGATGAGAGCGGGTGGGGACATCAGAGCGCTAAGCTCTGACCGGAATGGTTAGAAGGAGAGGCAAAGCTTGCTGCCTTGATCTGTACTCCCCGTTTGAACACGAACGCCAGACGTCGGCTTTTGGCTGTCAAACGCGTTCGAAAGCCGAAAGCCCTATTGCTCGGTGTTCCGAGGTCCCCTCGCGCTTTCGTCTTTTCCTATTTCTTGTTTTCTACCCGCATTGTGGCTTATCTTTTTTGCCGCCAAGTCTGTTCCAAAGACGCTTCTTCTCTCTGCTTTCTAATCCGTGCAATTGTTTCATCCTCGGAATCCTCGAACCCCGTTTTCCGGCACGCGGCGCCCGTTGTTTCTAAACTGGGGGATTAGAGAGACTGTATATATGATTGGCACTCGTCTATCCCAGAGGGCAATTTATGTCCCTAGGACATCCCACGTTCGTTCCACTTCGGACATTTAGAAGTCCACCGGATGTCCATTTACCTCCGAACGACGTTCACCGGATGTCCATCGGATCATCCGATGCAAGAACTCTGAACATAGCACGGCTCATCCGTGGGACGTCCAGAGACGGATGTACGGACATTTGTTGGAACACCCACCGAATGACCCTCCTGTGCAATAATATTGCATTTTTTTTAGAAAAGTATTAATACATGCCATATATCAAATATTAGTATAATTATTGTTTGTTCCTTTTGCACTCATGCTTGGTGTAGTACTATTGACGAGTTATCCATCTGTACTATATATGGAAACTTCACATAAACTTGGTTCGATGATATCATGCACTAGTTTATTTCTGCATTAAATTCACTCCACTGCTTCGCTTCAGCTGGGCTTGCATGCACGCCTATCAGTGAAGCATAGCACCGGAGTGAACGTAATGCGGAGCATGTTTATGGGAATTTCGCATATATAGTGCAGACAGATAACCCGACAATAATACTACACCAAGCATGGGCTCAGAAAATTAGAGCAAAAATAGGTTCAGTATTTGCTTTAATAAGCTAAATTGTGACAGTATGTCTGAAAGTAAACTAAGACAAGTAAAATTTCTCTTGAAGTTTTATTGCATACACAATGGAAATGGATGTACCTGGTCTTTGCTTATGGGCCTTCATTAGCACAAATAAAAAAATAAATAAATATAGACGTTGGCAGAGCTAGAAGACTTAGCTAAAACAAGTAGAACCAATAACTATAAAACGCACAAGTTCAACGCTGGCTGGCTTTTCCATATTCTCGTTCTGGGGCATGTCTGAGCCATGACTTTGTTGTAACTTCGACATCATCCTTTGTTGATTGTGTAAACCTCTTGTTTACTGCAGCTGGAAGAAAAACAGTATAAAAGCAAATATAATTACAGCCTCGCTGAAACCACTGTACCCTTCAAGGGCAACATGAGATAGGAAAGAGAACAACATATTCCTTCATCTGGTGTTTAAAGGTGTATGGAAACAAAATTCTAGCACCTATTTTATTGTTTAATGTCGTCTAGGCAATGACATCTGCTCGGAAAGACAAATGTTCTGTTGAAAAGGAGAAAAAACAAATGATGAAATGAACTAAACGATTACCGAAGGGCACATGGTTGATGTTTCAAAAACAGTGTTGTATGCCGTGACTACGAACACTGTATTAGGACATCGCTTATGACATATCAGTAGTGCCCCTCTGTGGAAGTATGGGTGTACCCGTGGAAGTCACCAACGCCTGAACACGAAGTTTTGGTGGAGAAAGCCAATGTAGAGCTGGCCACGATGACCCCGTTAGGTTGATTGCCCCGGTTGACCCAATGGCCTATCGGTAGTCTGCTTCGGTGTGGTATTTACTTTGTTGGAAGGTTCAGAAGTGAAGAGCTGTGGGTTGGTTTTAATGCCCAGATGCCGCGCTATTGTGTGGCAGAGGACTGTAATAACTGCGTGCCACATCGCGAGCTGCCAACGCGTTAATTTCTGAGCAACGGATGTGTCTGGCACATCTGTCGTTTTCCATGTGGGTTCCGACAACAAATGATCGCTTGCGCTCTGACCACTTTCGTGATGAGGATTACAAAAAGAGCCCCAGGGCGATGAAGTGTTTCGGTCTGACTGTGCGGCCGCGGCAGTGTGGGCGGGCAGTCCACCATTGTAGTCAGTGCTGTGGCATGTGGCTGGTGCGGCCCTCAGATATCTCAAACGGCCGAGTTGTAATGCGCTGGTGCCACCGAGTGGTGAAGCTGATAATTACGCCAGCCTCTGTAGCCTTGCTCGTGCTGTATGGGATGATGTCACGAGTGTGTCAAAGACCCCAAGACGCATTGCGCTCTCCGTGGCTGCTCTTCGAGCGCTTGCTAGAGGGGGCCGTTCAGAATGAAAAACATAGCCATCCACTCAAAATAAAAATGTGCGATTGTCATATCCAGGTATTAATTATCACATTTAGCCTACTTTTGAACTTGATAGTGATATTTCAATTTTCGTTTCAACATTCCTTTAAGCTGGGAAATAATAGTACAGTAATGAAATGAGCATGTTCAGAAGTAAACATAATGTACATTTCTCTTTCAGGGGTGCATTTTTAGTTCCGTTTTCTCGAATTTAGCGGAATAAAATGTTTGCCCAAAATTGCTACGTTATCCATTCTGGCACTCATTATGTTTCTTTTGATCATATTTCTCCCTCCCAGGGTAAGAAGAGTAAGATAATTTTTCACCTGCAAACAAAAACCTTAAACAATTGTGACACAAATTTTTGTAATGAACTTCAAAGAATTAAAAAAGTGACACTAACCACACATAAGTTGACAAATGCGAAGCTTGCAGAACTTCTTCTTCCCCTTCTTTCCCTCCCAAGAGTACTCGGCAGCTAGTTTATCTGTCAGCAGGTAGGCGAGCATCCGCTTGGTTGCGGTGTTGGGGTTTCGTCCACCAAGTGTGATTAGTTCCTTCACCTGGAAATTTCAAAGATGCCACACAAATTGGGTGTAGCATTTCGGCAGAGCACAGCCCACGTGTGTTCCTTTGCAACTATGAGAGCAATTCTCTAAAGGGTCTATATTAAAAATACAAGACAGAAATAAGCTGTATTTATCATTCCTTCTCTGCTCAACCTTTTCACATAGCAAGCTGCAGCCAGAAGCTTTGAATTCTGATTTGTGCGAACTTTAAGACACTTTTTATTTCTGTTAGTTCCTGCCAATTTAATGAACCTCAGAGTCTTCACAAAACTAATATTGCTTGAAATGATTTGGTTGCATTTCAACACTTGGGAAGGAACATGCTGAAGAACTGCTAGCTATGTTTTGTATTTTACACACACAGGTGGCATGCACAACACCTAATGTCCCACAGCTATCAGCCAAAGTATACGTTATGTAAACGTGGACACACCAGAAGAGCTTCGTCAGATGCGCTGAGATCTGCCTCGAAGTTGGCGATACCGTCGGCTGTGTTGAACGGTTGCGGTACAACCGGACCGGGTGCAACAGTAGGCTCGGTGGAGGCGGTGAGAGCGTCAAGCGTGCTGGCAACTTGCTGCAAGCTCAGTCTTATAACATTGAGTAGCCTTAACACTTGGCCCTGAAATTCTGAGGAATAAATCAAAATTACTTATTAGCAAGGTTGTGAAGCACCTAGGTACAAGTAGCTGTACATTGGTAACTACCGTCAAGTAACGATCAAGCGGCGCTGTCTCATAATTTGGAGATAACTGCAAGAAAGTGGGGATGGGCACTTATTAGATCACAAATTTTATCTATACTTGTACTTCAAATATTTTTTTCGGGTACTACGACATTTAGGAATGGCCGCTTAGTGTGGAATGGGCGGATGCTTGGTGTTTTACAATAGGTTCTATTTGTGTATCTGAAGTACAAATGTAGACGCTTTTATTTCTTGGTAACTAACTGTATCCTAGGTACAATTTCTAGTAACTTGTAGCTATGGCATGTTGCCTTTTTGCAGGTACTTTTCTGGAATTTCTAATAAAATTAGAAGGTGTTCCAACCTGCAAAAGAGAGGTCAGTGTGGAGGAGTCATACCAAGACACAGGCTCAGGCATTTCCTAAGATGAGCATTTTACCCCAAGCAAAGTGGACAGTGACAACTAATATGTTACCGATGTAACATCTGGGTAAATCATTCTTGTACGAAGCATTATGGAATGAGGAGAGCGGTCTGTCTATGCTGGTCGCGCAAGCTTCATTTTAGAAACAAAAACTTCATTCGCCCATTGACTGCTGCTTCCCGCGACGAGAGAGGACGTTGGGGGACGTCACAGTAAGTTGGAGAAGCTTCATCGGTAAAAATGGCGGAATCCATATACCTCTTCCCCTTTTTCAGCAACCCGACCGTGTTTTTTTTTGGTTTTTTTTATATTACGCCGGCTTACTTTATTGAGGATAGGTGGGTTTTGCCAGAAACTACCAACGGAGCAAAAAGAGTGACAAGATAGCTGTGCACACCATAGCACATGTTGTGTGCCCTCCATAACCTCTATCAATAACCTCATTGAAAGAGGTTATAAAGACTCAAAATGCCTGCATGTACAGAATTTGCACCTCCATGTACATAAGACAAACAAAGGGGACATATAGAGCACATAGAAATGATGCTATGGTCCACTTCCTCATATACAGATGATGTTAAGGGGGAACACTGGTCTTGGAGCTTTTTTCTTATTTTATGACCAAACACAATGAAACTTTACAAGCTTTTTCAGCTTTTTGTGCTGATTTCATATATCTGGTCATTTTCTCGGTCAGTAGAATGGTCCTCAAGATAACTAAAACTTGCCCGCCTTTGTTTGGAAAAACAATAGGGAAAAAACTGCTCAACAAAATGTCCTTTTTAACACATGACTAGATACTATGACGTGTAGAGAATACAATGTTGCAAGTACTTTAAGACAAACCCATTATTAGTGATTTTACCGCAGATTGAAGTTCAGTGCTCAATGCATGGCTAACAAGTAATAAAACAAAAGATCACATAGAATTTTTTCAAAACTTATATTAAATTATTTTTTCACAGCATTGTATGCTTCACATATTTAGCTACACGTTTCTAGAAAGGTTATATTTCTATGTGCTCTAAATGCTGAGATATCCCTTCTGCAAATTTTCAACAAGTCCTAAAATTGTGTTTTGTGAAATCAATGTTTTTGAGTCAACTTCAATGCATTCAGCCCACATAGACGTTATAAATTGATTTATAGCTCAAATATTCACCCACGAAATTAGAAGCCTGGTAGATTCAGAAGAACAACAGCTGTAGAGGTCAACATTGCCAAAGACCCATGCCCCCCTTAAGACATGTTGACAGCACACATTAAAAAAAACTTGCACATTTAGCATGACAAGCTTACTAGTTGAGCCAGGAAACAGAGTGCTGGATAAAATAAGGAATCTCGTAACTCACCACGTTCTGGCAAGGCAGTGGGCCTAGGGCATGGGGTTTGTCCTGGAATATTACAACAAATGTGGCCAAGACAAAGCTTCGGCTTACATCAGAAACAGTGTTTCAACAGCAACAGCACTTAAAATATGCAAGCATTCCGACTGACGAGAAAAAAGGCTAACAGTGTTACCGGAGTATTCGTGCACCCCGTCTTGAGGTGTTCGACGTGGCAACGGGTTAGCCAAGGCTTGTCCTGTGTTATTAGGGTTTACATGTATCAAAAAGTTCCACTGCCTTACCTGCGACTCTGACAGTTATCTCCGAACCTTGTGAGCAACTTACTTGGTCTCGGTGACTCTGTGCAGCAAAAAAAAAGAAGATGATTTTATTTCTTTCAGTTTGTTCTTTAGGACGTTATTAATCTATATATTAAGGTATTCGCACACAAACAAGCAATAATAAACATCTCGCTATGAAAGTTCAATGGGACCGGCATTCGTAAGCATGGCAGCAGGGAAGACTTAAAAACCAGAAACATATCAACGAGGTTCTATTGTATTAAGCACTGTTATTTAGACCTCGAAATTTGAATGAAAAAAAAAAACATCAAGAAATTGTATGCTATTTAATTTATAGCATAACAATCCGTCCACTCTATACTCACCTGTTCCATGCTGGCTCAAAATTGGCGGCTCCACAGGACATCCATCAGAGGTAACACAGGCTGCACATCAGTACAACAGGGATCAAAACCAAAACGTTTGGTATTGCACGATCTGTATTTTGTTCAAACCTTTTGATATAAACACATGAAAGGCTGACACTTTAAATGGCTACAAATTATCAGAAAATTATAATTAAAAATATAAATATCTATCTACGTCGGTTACCTTCCCAAAAAGAGCTGCATGCCGTCAGGAAAAAGCCCTGTTGCTGAAAAGGCTCCATGTTCATTATACACAGGATGTCTATACCCGTTTCCACCTCAAGAAAAAAAAAACAAGCTTTGCGTATTGCTCATACGCGGTACAAAGTAGTTTTTACGAGATTTGGAATTGTCGGAGGAAAAAGCTATGCTTTTGGCGTTTAGACCGTGTGCGCCTTGATAACATAACATAAAACTAATCTATGTATCGCCTACCTATATCTTAATTCTGTACATAAAGGGGGAGATCAGTAATGCTTCGAGAGAAGCTGGACTTTTTTTACTATGGTTCTTGAAGTGAAAACAGGTATAGCAAATTATTATTTTGAAATTCCTACTTTTCCAGGTTTTCCCGGTCGATTCCAGGTGAAATTTCCTGACCACTGTAGAGGCAGTTAAATATATAGGATCATTACAACACAAGGCATGGAGCACTCAGCACTGTGAGGATCATTTTGCACGGGCTTAATCCAACTTGCATATTCCGAATCATTCGGGTTCGTCCAGTCCGGAATAAACGAGCACTTTCTTGCCGCCGACATCGTCAGTGAACAGGCCACTTCCGGAAACACGAAAACACGACGCTCAACCATACACATCAGCATGGCCGCCAGATGCACACTTTCGGCTTAAGGCTTGGATTAGGATCTGCGGCTTTTCCATTTGTTACTATATCTAGTAGCACTAACTGGATCTAGCCTAGTGTCGTGCCCTAAATCCAATCCAATTCAAGGCCTGGACTGGATTTGTCGACTGTTCCCTTTGGATCGGGTAGCACACCCTACATGGCTTCAAATTGGCAAAATCGACACTGTTATTATGCAGTCTCACCCTGAGGAAAGTCCGTTGGAACTTCAGGAGGCAAAGTGCCTGCACTGTCTTCTGACCACAAGCTGCTGCATGTATCATCAGTAGGGTCCCATCTTGTAGCTGGTGTCCTCCTGCGTTTCTGAGGTGGCTCATCTTCGCTTGCCAAGTCGGACGTGTATTGAGACTTGTCCAGCTTCCTTCTAGCTTCATCGTACGAAGCTGCACATGCAAAAAAACAAATAATCAAACAGTGTCTGTACACAAATGACCGCTAGAAACATTGCCAAAACATGCTATTCCATGCCTAAAGTGACTCATCTAATGTAGAATGAAGCTGCAGCACACCACGGTGAGCATTTATTATTTCACCACCATACGAAATAGCTTCAGCAGTGTGAAACAAATGATAGATGTTATATATTTATGGACTGCTGTGTGTCAATATAGTGACATATCTTCTTCATGGTTGACCACCAATGATTCTGGGAAAGAAGGTTATGAATTCCAGGGTTATTAATTCCAATTTTTATGTGCTCACCTTGGAGAAGTGATCAGGAAGGGTTCTAGTGTAGTATTATCAAATATATATATCATAGAGTTGTCCCCTTATACACCAATACATTCTCCAACGTCACTCCTCTGAGGTGGTGCTTCCACAGGTACGGTGCACACACTTCTCACCTCCCAAAGAGTTTCTGCATATGCGAGTGCCCACACCCGGCATGGCAGAGTTTATTTGTAAACAGCGCGCTCGTCTTCATTTATGTCTTCACTGCTAAAGCATGAATCCACTTACCAAAAATTCCTTTGACCTGAACCTCATACCTCTGCCAGGGCAATGAGGATGAACACGGGCTGTTTTTCTTCACCATTGTCTTCAGTTTATCGAGCGGAACTTTTGGCCACATGCAAGTGCTTCCACTAATCCAAGAGCATGGCACAACTTCTATTTCGTTCCGACCAACAAAGTCTACAATAGCATATGCCATCTGAAAAAAATAAATATATCAAAGCCCTTTATCAGTCTTTTCACCAAAAACAGATTAAATCATGTATATTGCACAAAAAACAACCTTCAATTATCAATCATAGGAAGTAATTTATTTCACTGGCACTTCAGTAGTACAATGAAAGCATCAAAATTTAGTTAGTATGAATTTCTGGAATTACCACAAACTTGCTGGAATAGGGCAGCATGAGCATCTTCTTGGGGCTCTTCAAAGGCCATGCTTTTGTTCGTGACAGCCCGGAGACAACAAATATTCCGATGCGTGAAGATTCAAATGGAATATCATAGAAGTCTTCTTTGCAAAGAAATTCCTGTCCAACAACACATGCTTCATTTGAGTCTTTCATATAGGCAAAGGTCTGAACAACAATGATGTGTCCATCAACCATAATGCAGTTATCACCAGTTTTTGCACTAACAATGAAGTCTTTGCATTTGGCCACACCGAATTCAGGTCCTGTGCAAAGAGACGGCAAGGCCCCGAAGTTCTGGGGTTACTCAGCACAATAGTTGGCGACTTTTCCTGAATGACAGGTGGCAGCTGCTGTCGTTCCAGCGTTCGGTTTCGAAGTTGTTGGAGTGGCCTCTCATGCTTTCGCAACTCTTTCTTCACATGTCGCATGTTGTTCTCAAATGGAAATGCGCTGAATCTGTCCATGGCTCCATGAACCTTGACATCTTCGGCCAGATGAATTAGACAATGGACATTGTATGACACTTGACCTTCCCCATAGATCCTCGTAAAAGTAGCCACAAAGTGTTTCAGCAATGCTCCAGCATATTCAGCATGCAGACAGCACAACTCACTGTTGGCCAAAATGGAGAGCCCAGCATGCAAAGTTAAAAAGTTTTCATAGAGTTCTGGCTTCAACACCGGCTGTAATATCAATGGGCCTGTGTAAAACAAAAGAGCCGCAACTCAACCGCCTTCCAGCGTTCAACTTCGGTCAGAGGCCGCGGTGGTCGAGAAAACTCTCGGGGAATGTGCTCTTTTAAGCTTGCACTGGCATCATTCATCAGCCTGCGTTCAAGAGGGCCAACACGAGCAGTAAGCGGCCCAGACATCCAAAGCAGCACTAGTTTTCTGACAACACCAAGGAGCACCAGATGCATATAGTCTAATGGAATGTCCTCCACCATGTCGATTGGGAGCTGAACAAGAACAGAAGTACCCTTGTGGTGGTCAGGGTCTTGTTGTTGTCGAAAGCTGGCATCAGTACGTATTTCACAGCTTGTGTCAAGGAAAACTATCTTCCCGTCCTTATAAGAACCTTCACATGTGCACTTTGGACAACCACTGTAGCCAGAGTGCCCCTTGGTACATAAAATAAATGAACGTGCTGGAGCATCACATGTGATTGCCTTCAGAGAAATACAAACATTACAGCCGTTAAAGATGAGACCGTTTTCCAGCAGGTTCTTAAGCTCCATTACAAATGGCAGGAGAAAGTCATTTGCAGATGCCGGCTTGCTTGGTCCAGCAAAGGCACCGACGAGAAACGGTACTTGGTCACCAAAATTCACGATGAGGCACTGCACTGGCCAGAGTTGGAGGTTGGAGCTTTTTGATAACGGCAAGCCGTCAATGTTGAACGAGAGCACCAAATCTTTTGGCAGCTCACGGAGGGCACTGATTGCATACAGCAGTCCTGTTTCAAGACCGAAGTGGCAGTAGTGTCCAGGGGAAAGGGGCGTAATCGGACATTCCAGACATGGGCCCCGGGGTGTGTTCAAAAGTGTGCGTGCATCACTAGGAAGGGAAGAATGACAGGGATGTCGCCTCAAAAGCTTTAGGAGATCACTCAATGCGTTCCTCTTTATCCTATTGAGAATTGCCCAGCTTTGCAGCTCTCTACCAAGGTCCTGTTCAGTAGAAGGTGGCTCGCTGGCACTGCTAGTATGAGAGAAAGCCACAAATTCTCGTGTTTGTTGGGAATTGACGTGAACCTCGGCTGCAGCACTTAACGTCGTTTGGGGTCTGTCAGTCGGAGAATAACGCTGAGGCAAGTCACTGGAACAAGCGTCTCCTTCAGGTCGGCTGCACAAGTGTGATGAATCCATGCACATGCTTGCACCTCCAAGTTCCAAACAAGCGTCCTTGGCAGAGCCTTGTGAGGA
>JAZHYW010008836.1:0-34000 GCA_037355805.1 Ixodes ricinus | reverse complement strand
AAGTGTCTTTCTTGTGTTCGGCCTCAAGCTTTGACTAGCTCCGTATTTCGTTTAAACTTCGCAGTTTTGAGTGCGGTTGTAAAGGAAAAGGAGGAGCACTGTTAACGAATGACACATATAGGACTGTCGAATGAACACCCCAAAACAGAGGAGGAAGTCCCTCCAGAATTAAACGCATTTTCGTGGGAAAGCATCGGGGAAAAAAAAAAAGGGGGGGGGGGTCGTTAAAGCCACCGCATTGTAAAGGTTCCTCTGCTCTCATCTTCGGCACAAACCAAAAGCGCTGTCCAAAAATAACCTTGTTTGCAAAAAAAAAGCCCCTCCCAAGCGCGTTTTTTCGTGCAAGACGATCTTGCCGTTCCTGACGACGCTGTACCAAGCAAGAATAATTTGTGCCTTTCGAATACATGACTTGCACTGAGCGCGAACGCTTCTCGCAGCGTGCATTTTGCACCAGTGGATTTGATTTTCTCAGCAGAGAACAACATCCCAACGACCACCAGTATATTAGAGCCGTGACGTCACGTGCAAAGCCATGTTTCCAGCAGATGCACGGTTGTCTCGCGAAGATGCGATGTTCCCAGCACTAGCAAAAGTGGATGTCCAAATTGTAAAGCTGGTGCACTATATATTTGCAGTCTCGCGATGATATGCAGCATCCTAATAAATGTGGAAAGCGCGCATGATCAGATAAAGCACATAGTTGTATAAGTAGGCTTAAAACAAGTGCACGTAAACCGGATATGACATTGGCCTCCGGAGACAGTAATTTGCGAAATTTCCAGTCCCTGCAAGTCGATGTCCAAATGTGATTCATATTAGAAATGTAACGTCTGTCCTTCGAGCTATTTCTGTGTAATTAGAAATATCATTGCATGCACTTCTATGTATTTTTTTTTGCGGTAAGGCGTGGTGTGTGGGAATATTTAGGAGAATACCATTTATTGTTTATCTTTCTAAAACATTTCGTGTATTTGCCTTCAAATCTATTCATGTGAGCACAGAATCCTCTTTTGGCATACCCCTGCGACCCGGAGACACAACTGCCATGCAGCGTAATAAAAAAGCACTGTTTCGCAGACTCGACTTGGCTGGCGTAATTCCGGGTATCGTCTGCCGCGTCGGTTTTAAGCAGTTATGTGAACTTCATAGTAGAGTCAAATTTATCGATGTTAATAAAAGTTTAAATAAAGAGCCGATCAGCTAACAGATATGCATAATAACTATAGAAGAGAGTAGGGGATGAAAAGAATAGAGGTGGGAGGAGTCAATATATTTATTCAGGGTGAATACTCCGAAAAGTTTAACTGCTCGACTGAAGGGGCCATGGTAGGGGTGGTTTCGCCTCGCAATGTGTGGTACCTGCTCGGCTTGGTGTTTACGGTTTGATTCGGTGATCGCCACTTTCGGCACTAAAGAAAGTAATGTGTTTTTCCGCTTGATTATTGTATTAAAACGTCTTGGCGAAGCGCCTGTATTAAAGTAACATTGAAAATATATGTTTATAAAGCAGCTTAGGAAAGATAGGACAGGGTCTACCCTTTATGAATGTTGACGTTCTTTGTGGTTTAAGTTTCGCCTGTATATTTTATATCGCATTTAAGCCGCTAATTATTAGTTTCTGGAAAATGGGATTCTCGGTCTTGGATCCTGCTGGCTCTCGGAACAAATGACTTGCTGAGATGCCCGGCATCTCGATATTTTAGATATTATATTGCCTGAAAAGAGGAATTAATTTAAAAGTATTTATCCAATAAAAGTGAAAATGAATTATACTGAAAGGCATATTTATGGTAATATTTAATAGAATCAAATTTGCAAAAACAGGGGCACAAATACGGAAAATAGTTTAATTTTTAAAACAATAATATGCTATAAGACTGTGCAGTTGGCATGAAAAAAACAATTATATAGGGTACGTCTCACAGGCTCAGAATACATCAAAATCATTACTTTGTTGGACAAAATAAATTTAAGCTTGAACATAAAAAAACTGCCGAAAAAAATGGACTTAAAAATAAAAATAAAAAAGAAACTGTACTGGTCAGAAGGGAACTGTCAGAAAGCATCTTTGGCCGGAAAAGGTCCACGATTTCAAGTGATGACGACTGCAGCAGCCATGCGCGGTGTGATTAAACACAAAGTGACATGTCACTTAATGCTGATGGGAATCAACGAACTCTCAGAAATTGATTGGTAGAATGTACCAGGTAAAACTTGGAAATCATAAATGCTGTCTTATAAGATTAAAAAAAAAAAGATTCGTTTGTTTTTTTGTGTGGAGTCGAGGCTAATTTGCACCATTGATGCTGCCACTGCGCAGTTCTTAGTAAGTAAAGACAACAGGCTTAAGTTTTTTACCCCACTCCCGTTCAGGGGGTCTTAAGGCGCGTTCACACTGGCGACTAGTGACAGTTATGAGAGCAACTAGCGACATGCGACAGGCTACCACCGACGTTAACACTGCGGGCGATCCGCGAGTCGCTATTGGCGAAGTCGATTCTCGGGCTGTGTTCCAGATCTCACCCAAACTGATCCGAGTTGCTCCAGCGGTCGTGTCAGATGACAAAGAGATAAAAAAACATAAAAAGAACGCCTCGACGCGAGCCGTTGCATTTTGCCTCGCTGTTATTGTAGCACCTTTGCACACAACGTAGCTAAGCCGCTCCATTGAAAGCCGCGAGTATAAACACCCGATAACATTTCTAAACGCCGGACGTACAACGTGCATTGACGCGGCCGTAAAACAGGGGAGACCTACAGGTGCCATGAATGCACCGCGGCAGCGGTGGCGTCGCGCAACTCCTGGTGAGATCGGTCCATTGTTTTAGACACATTGTACAAAACCTACGATGCTGGGAGGTCCCACAGATCCGATTTTTGTTTCCTCAATGAGTGGAAACTTAAATGGTGCAAACTCCGGACTTTGAGACGCCATGTCTGACGCAACACGAATAAAAACAAAAAAAGTTTTGAAAGAGACTGACAGTAAGCGAGAGTTACCGAGCATCTAATTACTGTTCCGCAGCCAATAAAAGTGCGTAATTAGCCGACAAATAAAAATTACAATAAATGAATCGCACTCACACACACAGACACACACAGAAACACACACACACAAAAAGTTATGCTTGAGTATATAGGCCACGCCCTGTATTTCTTATTGTCTTCAGGGCTTGTTACTTCGTTCTTTGGCGCTCTGTTGCGCTCTCATTGAAGAATCTTCGATTGTCACTCGGCCGATAATCAAACGGCACGGCTGTCGTGAATCAAACAATTTATTGCTGCTGTGCCGGTAACAGAGAGACAGCGACTTTATTCGCCGTAAGTTACGTCCGCGTTGTTTAACGATCACTTGATTCGGCGGATGTGACTTTGAATACTGCCGCGGCTGTTGTTTATCATCTATTCGTTTAACCTCCTATGGCCGCTTTTGGTACAAGTGTGGCACGCGGTCTCCAGATTTATTTTAGTGGTTAGTCGGTCAGCACACGGGCTATCATATAGTCACGCTACTAGCCGCTGAAGAAATATGAATCCCGGGTCTTCGTTGGTGGTGGCGCTTTGATATTTTGGAATGACTCGGTGTCCGCGTCGATGTGGAAGCACGCACCGTAAAATCCCGTAAGGACGCCCACCCAAAATGACTCGATAAATTGGGAGAAACATAGGGTGGGGGGGGCTATCTTTTGAGATGCGACAGCAAAAATGTATAAACAAGGGTGATAAGACTCCGCTACAAAACACATAAAACGGTAACTGAAACTGCGGATTGCGGACACAGCTGATTTTCTTTTTATGATGCGATAAACGCGCGGTAATTCGCTACGACATCCTGTGTCATAGTAAAGAGGAGTAGCGGACGCAGAATTCGCTTTACAGTGTTTGCACGATTCTAACGCGACACCGATTCTAACGCGCAGGCAGATTTAGCTTTCAGATATTCAAAAAGTAAAATGTGGTCGATTCTACCGCCCAGGTAAAATGGTGGAACGGGTTTTTATGGAACGAACGCCAACAAATAAATGTCGTGCACTAGTCGCCGTTGCAAGAGTTCGTACGATGGTTCCTCGCTGTCCGCAGAGGTGATTCCTGCTTTCTGTCTAAAGCGTTTTAGGTGCCGCGCTTCTTGCGCATGTACAAGTGCGTGACCGTCGCCTTTGGGAGGGTCGTCTTCCAAACAACACTTTGCGGGCTCGTCGGGACACTGGGATTGCGGAGGCCATGCCGTGCTGCTCCGCTGTTATCTTTTCCGCCAGACTGACGGCCTTTCGTTTAAATGAAGCCTCTCAGTTGATTTTTTTCCATCCTAAGAGGCGGACACGAGTCCGTAGACGTGAGAGAATGTGCGCGATACGAATAGCAACATTGCGAATGTAAACGAACGGTTACAATGGCGGTGGGGCTAGCCATCTTATACCGAGTATTGCGTTTTTCTCGAGTTTCGATTTTTGATTTCGATTGTAACGCGCATGTAATTTTGGGGACCGTTTTAGGCGATAAAAAATGGGCGTTAAAATTAGTGCAAACACAGTACATGGTGCGAACTAATGCCGCAAATCGCGGATGGAGCAGATTTGCATTTCACGGTACAACAAACATTCAGGACAACTCGTACGTCCCGGGAACCGATATCGAGTGCACACATTGCGGACAAACAGCGGGAACCCACTATGAACGCACGTGCCACGGGAACAAGTACAGCGGATCGCGGATGCAGCAGACTTAAATTTTACGATGCAATAAACACGCAGCATCAAATAGCACGTCACGGGAACCAATATCCCACGCGCAGATCACGAACAAAAGCGCGTGAACCCGCTAGAAACTCCCTCGTCAGACGTGCCGGAACCGCAGGTCGCGCAGTTGATGCGATTCCCGTCGGACATCGCGTGAGCTGCCCGTCGGGAATAGGGGTTGGAGACGTTTGGGATTTTTTATGTTTCAGATATTTAGCCAGAAAAACGGGATCGGCGATCTCACGGGGAAAGGCGGGGGGGGGGGGGGGGAGGGCTTACGGGATTTTACGAAGGCTTTTAAAAAACTAATGTCGCGTATGAGTTGAGCGCAAGTATGAGTATTGAACAATAGATACGGATGTAAAAATATGTCCGCCTCCAAAGGAATATGCAGCGATAGTTATTCTATATACACTAAATAAAAATAATCACTTTAAGAAAGCTAAACAAAATCCTCAATGCGTTAAAGCGATTGTTCCTGACATTGCAATGATTTGACGATAGATGGTCATGAATACAATGATGACTGGGAACGGATGACTCAATCGTACCCGGATTCTCATGTTGATTTTGCGTCGGGGTGCGTCTCTTGGTCTACCGAATCCTTCGATTTTTCCCTCGCTGGCGTCGTAGCCCTTGCGGTCCTGACCCCTGAAAAAACAGAGAAAAAAACGAAGCGACATTTTAAAGACGTATCAGCTGGGCCTTTTTGTTGGTGATCCAGATTCAGAAGCTCGTCATAAAAATTCAGTCCGTTACTGTATATTGACTCTTCAACCAGTTGGTGTCAGCGCTGTGTCTTGTGTTCTCTTCGTCTCCTTGTGTCACTCATTCTGATCGCTGTTTTATCATGAACTCACGCTCCTTTAGTTATCTATCCGCCGCTAGATTTTCCGCAATATTACTTTCGCCAGCTTTGCCTTTTGACAGCACTTTGCTGCACCCAGTGAGGGAGAGGAGAGGGGACATTTCAGAACGCCCGGCCCTGATTGGAAGGGTTAGTGGGTAGACCAGAAGCTGGCTGCCGCCGTCTCCGCTGCACTCGTGGAACTGCGTCAGAGCCTTAGAAACGCTGGCGGTCCGACGTTTCGCTTTCGGATTCGAATCTGTTCGACGAGTGAAGTGGAGATAGAGGACGCGCCTTCCTACTAAGCCGGCGCGTCAAAACCTGCAACGCTGGAGACAGGCATTTGGCACTCGCGCTCGAACATGTTCGACATGTACAGTGGAGACAATGACAGCTACCCCCACGTCTACACACGAGTCCCAATCAGAGCTCGGTGTTGCGTCTCCTCTCCTCCCTCTCGGGGCATTTCGCGTTTCCCCGTTTCCTCCGAAGTGCGCGCTCGCACTCGCCCTCACCTCCCGCACTATCTTCCAAGACATCCGCGAGCGACTCTCGCGTCGCCTCAGACCCCAAACTCGCCTTTCTCGTGTGCGTTGTTGGTGCAGTTTGTACAACTGGCAACCGGAGGGGACTTCAGTCCGGTGTGAAGAACCACCATTCCCCGGTGCATTTTTTTTAAACTGGTAAATTTTTTTGTGTGACGTTCCTGAGATACAAAAAAATCCGTAAACAAAAACTTTAAAAAAAAAAGTTGTGTTAGAAAAGCTTAGATGTTCTTGACGCAACTCATTGCCATAGCAAGTTATGATATCCCGTCACGATATGTCGTTGATCGATAGATTATATCCTATATGAAGATGCCCATGATAATGCACACATTACTCGATCGGTGATCAGAGAACAAGTGCTGACGACTGGGCCTCTTTATTTTGATTTTATGTAGTAGGGCAGTGCGTTGTTATAGGCTGCGAAGTTCTAGGTGAAACGATTGGTGCTGACAGCTCCCGGTCAGTGTTCCAATCGAGGACTACAGCACTATTCACAACTGGATCAGTACAAGCCCGCTGATCGTTCACATAACGCACAAAAAAAAGGCGCACGGGATTTTTGCCTCATGTGAAAACCCTAATAGTATTAAAATGCTCGAAATTTGTGTAAAAACACGCAGTATTTAGTACGTATAAGATCACTGCAAAGTTACTTTACTACTTTTTCATTCTTATTCTAGAACTTCAAGAGGTACATGGGATTTTTGAGAGTGGATCGTTTTCATGTTGAGGTATTTAGAGCCGCTTCGTAGTTTTTGTCGCATGTGCTTAGTGCACGACAGTGCTATAGCGAAAAAGCGATCGCCAGTGTTTTGCAATCGTTTTTAGAGTCTGAAAGCTGTCAGAACAAACTGTTAGATGAGGTGGGCAGCGATCATTCGGAGAACTAGGCTAAGCGGTACGCTTTCGTTCCACGCAAATGCTTTTTTTAAGTAAAATGCGAAACATCGTCACTGCGCTTTTGCTAACATGTACAGGTTGCAAGTAATTATACCTCACCAAGGCAAATTCCTCTCAAGTCGAGGGTTAACCTACTTTTGGACGTGGTGCAAGAGACTTTGTCAAAGACAAAGAGCACTCGTGCATCGTGCTGCATCAACCGAAATTCAACGTTGTCTTTTTTAAGCAAATGTTAATGCACGACGGCAAAGCAGTGAAAATTGCGACTTTCTCATTTGCGACCTATTTTATTCAGTAATAGGCTTTTGGAAACAAGTTATAAAAAAGCAAACGTAGCGCGGATTTGTTCTTGTCATCCGCTCTACTTTATTCAAGAGCTCAGCTGCACTTGCGCGGGGTCGTGGTAATCCAAGAGTTTCGAATATCTCAGTAGTTCCCGGCTGCCGCGAACTACAGCGTTGGATATCAATAAAACACTCCGGTCGTAAAGATATGTCGGCACCTGGAAAACAGACCATGGGTAGGTATTTTCCGTAAGCTCAGAAGCTGGAGCCAACCGAACGGCCGGTCATAGGTTTTCAGTAAGCACATCTGTTCTCGTTTTCACCCCAAGGACCGTAGCAAAAAGTGGTTCTGGCATTTCGCGGAGCACTACACATTTCCTACGCCATGTCCCGAGGGGTAGGTATACTTAAGGTCCATTTTAGGTTTGATGTATGTTATCATATTGAGACGAACACTTTTCCAAACGCCAAAAGCATGGCTAGTTCCTTCGACAACTAAAGCTTTTAAAGAACTGCTTCTGGCATCCGGCGCGAAAACAATGCACAAAACTTCCTTTTTTTTTTCTTGAGGTGAAAAACGCGTATCAGAAGCATTAGTGTTCGGAACCAGTGTTGTAGGCATTACCGACAAAAGCCAACGTATTACGTTACTCGTTACTTGTCAATAATAGAAAACTGCTTTGGTGGTACCGCCCACGTTACCTCAAAATAAAGGTAATGCTGTTACTGTTACCAAAATGTAGCGGTTCGTTGCGCATTTGCGTTACTTTTTACGCGTATTTGTGAATGAAAACGTTTTACTGGATTGGCGATGCCGGTATTCTTAACTGCCTCATTTCAAGGAGCGCGCAGTGTCACACATTTTGCAAGCTAGAGTTGGGATGAGTGAAAGAATTCATATGGCTTGGCCCCTAGAAACACACAAAAAAAGTGTTGTTTCCGGCACTGGACTTTGGGAAGAAATTGTAACGAGTAAGAAACCTGTTGCCACGTTACTTCAGGTTAGTAAGAGATAAGTATGTTTACACGTTACTATTTTGAAAAATAAAATGCAAGGTTGTACGCTACTACGTTACACAAAATTACCGCGTTGCACCGGTAACACCGTTATATGTAACGCGTTAGCGCTAACTCTGTTTTGAACCTATGCGCTTGAAGGTTTCGGCATTTGTTTTATAATTTGGAGAGTCATTTGAGGAATATGAATAACCCCGCATGATAATGGCACGTGCATTCGCGGAAATGGAGCAATATCCGTTGAACGTATACCTGATTGATCGTCCGCGATTCGAACACCGTTAATCGCAAGTTCGAGTGCCACTCGATCTTCGTAGTAGGAAACTGCCACGAACAGTTAAAATAATAGGCCGTCGCCCGATCGCAATCAACAGAAACGCAGTCTTTTTGTCCTAAGCAAATCGCAGAAGTACATGTGCTTGGGACACATTTTTTCGACAGCTGTATTTACGAGTAGTAGCTGCACGCCACCTAACATCGAAAACATCCCAGAGTGGCAACTAAATACGGCACGGGGGCAATCGGCTCATTTCGTCGCTTGTCGCCATCCTGGCAGTTGGTTGTAGAAGTGCTGGCGGTGAAGGTGTGTGGACGCAAAGAGTTGTCGTCGCAGAGCATTAACCCGGCGTAGTTGTCGTCACTGACAATTTAAGAAAAGCAGGTTAAGGCGATCCTCGAGCATCTTCTCATCGCTCATCAGCGATTAAGAGTGCGGCATTAGCCCTGAAGAGCGCCGACGAGCGACTCACGAAGCAAAATACCTGAAGATAATAATTTTGTAAGCTCTCCATGACTATAGTTTTTTTCAAGTGGCTGGCTGCTCAGCAACCTGCAGCAGGAACAGGCGTCTGCGGCATCCGCCCCGCGACTGCACCGCCACCGAGGCATCACACACCAGCCACTAAATGAGTCAAGTGTGACGTCACGAGGCGGATATTAAGTACTGATTAACACGTCAGTCGCAGATGGAGAGCAGGTGCCATGTGATAGAAGGCAGAGACATCGCTTATACAGGGTGTTCGCGCCATTTCCGGCCGCCATGACGGGGAGAGACACTTCCGGTTCTGCTTCGTTTTACCTTCAGTCTGGGTTGGGTGCGCGACGACTCTTGGATCGATAGCGAGCAATAGACCCTTTCTGAAATTCAGTGCCATCTGGTGGCTGAAATGGCAGTTTAACTTTTGCCGTACTAATGGCGGCAATGAACCTGTAGCCTGCAGTATTTTATCGGGCACCGTCACTTTCGCAAGTCAACGGCAAACGAGAATGTGCTCTTCACTGTACAGTTCTTTCTCGATCATCTCTTTCAGTGTCGATGGCCACAAAGATGCAACCAGTCAGAACGAAGCGCCAACCCAGATAGACGCCTTGATAAAGTTCTATACATCAAGGGGCTTTGAAGTCGATTATGTGCTACTAACAGATTGACTGGGCCCGAGTTATAGAAATGAACGCTTACGCAGCTCTTGCATTCAATTCCTGCTTCGCAACGTGCTAACGTCTCGAATGTATAGGCCTCGAATCATCAGCTTAGGAGTATCTTCAACATGTTCCTTCATCAGTAAACAGAAGGCCGCCATTAGTACGGCACATATGCCATTTTTCAGATGATGATGATAGTGATCAAAGTGGCCAGACTGAATTTTGGAAAAGGTCTATTGCGCGAGAAGTACGGCCTCGAATGCCCCAGTCCCGTGTTTTTAAGTTGCAGATGCGCACCGGTACGAGTAAAATGTCAGCAAGTGAAGTCCTTTCGATTACCTCGAGACGAGGGACGCCACTGACGCCGCCGAGCTTCGGTGATCGCAGCTAAGCAGTCGATACGCGCCTACTTCGATGCGCTGCCAACAGATGGTGCAACGCGACAAACGCGAGGACGCCGCGCTAGCGCGTCTTGAACCGACTCATTTCCGAAAAACGATAGGGACCAACCTTGCCATTACAGTACGTGTAGATGTAAGCTCAACACGGTGCTCTGGGAAGGGAAGTGCTGAATACCAAAGCAAGCTAGTCCAAACACTAAAATTAGTGGTCATTGCAGACATTCGCGTCGCGCTGAAGGAAGCGTAATAAACACTTTCGGATGATTGTCCGGCCCCCGCGAGTCAGGTCGGCGACTCCTGCGAGAAAGCAAGGCACGTATCCTTCGGCGCTTGGTGGATGTAGGTGCCCATAACCGATGCCTTGCTGTTCACGAAGTGGATGAACCCGTTCAAAGACTTGTAGGTTGTAAGTCGTTCTCAGGTATATAGACCAGGTGGCTGCAAATAGGTAGTCGTGAAGATGCGCCCACGATACCTTCGGCAGATTTCGCATTTCCTTGAGGAACAAGCGCTTTTACTTTTCACTCAAGATGATCAGGAAGCCGACATCAGTCCCGTATAAGTAAATTTCGGAAGGTACCAGAGTTTGTTTTTGGCGGTGAGCCTTTCTAAGTTTGCGCTACTCACTGGGGGTCCTCAAAAACAAGCAAAACAATAGCCAGTCAGAAGCAACATACTCCGCCGGGAAGTTCGGTCATGTTTCTTTTGGTTTACGTCCGCATGACTTGTACGTAATCCGTTACAAGTAACGAAATTACTTGTAATCCCTTACATTTATCGTAATTGGTAACGGAATAATTACATATTTTCTAGAGTAATTGTTAAAGTAATTCCGTTACATTTTTTACGGAACGGATTCCTTGTAATCCGTTACATCTTTTTCTAGGGCCAGCCCCCCCCCCCCCCTTTCTACAGAAAAGGTTGTTTCATTTTGGTAAAGTTGGGCGCAGCTGAAACTGTCATGCGAATTGACCAGCGCAAAGGGAGGCTTGGCACTCTTCAGTTCCGCAAAGCTGTTTTTGCGACACTAAGCCCCTGAATCTACTTTTTTTTTAGAATCCGTAACAACAATGTCAAAAGATCCAAATAAACATTTGTACAAAAAAAAGGGGAAGGGGGGTTCGCTGTCAATCACTTTTTTTTTTTAGTGCCTTTTTGTTTTTTCTTTTGCGATCGAAGGGCGGGGAGAAACAGAAGAGAAGAGTGGTTGCTCGGTTGCGTTGGTTTGACATCTTATACAATCTTGTGCGCAGCAAGGACGAGGACAAAGAAGAGAACAGGACACAACAAGGCGCAACTTACAACTGAATTTTATTGAATACGTGTTCCGGTAATATATAGTCTCAACCATCGTCACAATGACAACACACAAAACGGCAAAGGCAAAAGAAAAAACGACCATCACAGAGCATAATTTGAAAATAACACTATCTCGTTCTCAGGAAAAACAATTCCTTCTCCGATAATGCAATCGACGGCATAGCAACACACGTGTCTCCCAAATAATCAATGAGCTCGGCTTCTACGATTTCGCGTGTTAACGTTGACTTGCATTTCCCAATTTTTACGCATCCATCCAGCAGTGGGGTACAACCACATGTCCTGCAATGCAAGTCAAGAAAGCCACCGTTCTTTTTTTGCACGTTGTTATTGTGCTCACGGAGCCGATCATTTAGGCAGCGCCCCGTCTGCCCGACGTAGTGCTTGCCACAGGACAACGGAATGCGATAAACCACACCATCTGTACAGTCAACAAATTTCGTTTTGTGTTTCTTTTCACATCCGTGTTTGGCACGCACGCCAGGCTTTGATAGTTTGCACAGGTCCATGAGCTTATTGGGCGCAGAAAACACTACCTTTACATTTGATCGCATTGCTACTTTCTTTAAATTGTGCGACACTCGGTGTATATACGGTATCACTACCACTTTTCCTTTTTCTCTTGCCAGCTGGCTCCCATCGTTTTGCACGAGACAGTGCTTTCTTAGAAGGCCCTCCGCGACCGCCACAAGAATGTGTTTAGGGTACCCAGCTGCGAGCAAGCGCAAAACTTGCTGATCAAAACCACTGGGGATCAAATGCTCACAGGACTTTTTTAGTGCATTGGTGAAACACAGGTTAACAATACTTCTTTTGACTAGCTTGGAGTGGGCTGAATGAAACGGAAGTAACGGCTTATTCGCACGTGGCTCATAACACCAACAGATGTGGTCGTCGAGAAATACAAATCTGATGTCAAGGAAGCGAATAGTGTTATCCACAGGTATCTCATGCGTGACCTCGAGTGTGCCAAAACATTCCTTAAAAGTGGTCAGGGTTTTGACAGTCTCTGCTTCAAAAGCGTTTGTGTCAGAAGCGATGAAAATTAAAAAATCATCTACGTACCTAAAAACGTTTTTACCTTCGATCCTTGAAGCCGGGTGTTAAGAGTACTGTCAAGTTGTGCTAAAAATAAATCGCTTAGAACAGGCGCGATACACGAGCCGATGCATATGCCCTGTTTTTGCAAGTAAGGCTTGCCTCCCCACTGAATAAAAGTTGCTCGAAGATAAAAACTGAGTAATTCTAAAAAACCGCTGCTTGACATCCCAAGTTCATTTTGAAAGGCTACCACTCCAAACTTGTCGATGCACTCTTCTACACACGAAAGCAAGCCGGAATGTGGCAGGGAGTAATAAAGGTCTTTCACATCGACCGAAAACGCCCTCAGAGCGTTTCCTTTTTGAGTTTTTACGAAGTCTAGAACTTCTTCAGAGCATCTGACGAGAAAAGGGTCGTCAACGCGAAGCATATTAAGTTTCTCTTGAAGATACAGTGCGATTGATTTTTGCCACGTGCCTCTTTCGGAAATTATTACGCGTAAGGGCATTTCTATTTTGTGGGTTTTGGCACTGAAGAAAACATCTAAAGAGTCGCGCGTGCTCTTTTCAATGTTCCTTACAACACTACTGAGTTCAAGTTCTTTGCACAGCTTTTTTGCTTCCGACTAGTTCGGAAGACACTTTCATGGTACTCACCTGCCAACACTTCCAGGCTTGCTTGTCATATGTGAGAAGCAGCCTTGCATCGACACAGCTTCGGCAGTGGTAGCACTTTCAAAGATGCAACATCTGTCAGGATGTCAAGCAGCCGGTTTTTTAGAATTACTCAGTTTTTATCTTCGAGCAACTTTTATTCAGTGGGGAGGCAAGCCTTACTTGCAAAAACAGGGCATATGCATCGGCTCAGTGTATCGCGCCTGTTCTAAGCGATTTATGTTTAGCACAACTTGACAGTACTCTTAACACCCGGCTTGCAAGGATCGAAGGTAAAAAACGTTTTTAGGTACGTAGATGATTTTTTAATTTTCATCGCTTCTGACACAAACGCTTTTGAAGCAGAGACTGTCAAAACCCTGACCACTTTTAAGGAATGTTTTGGCACACTCGAGGTCACGCATGAGATACCTGTGGATAACACTATTCGCTTCCTTGACATCAGATTTGTATTTCTCGACGACCACATCTGTTGGTGTTATGAGCCACGTGCGAATAAGCCGTTACTTCCGTTTCATTCAGCCCACTCCAAGCTAGTCAAAAGAAGTATTGTTAACCTGTGTTTCACCAATGCACTAAAAAAGTCCTGTGAGCATTTGATCCCCAGTGGTTTTGATCAGCAAGTTTTGCGCTTGCTCGCAGCTGGGTACCCTAAACACATTCTTGTGGCGGTCGCGGAGGGCCTTCTAAGAAAGCACTGTCTCGTGCAAAACGATGGGAGCCAGCTGGCAAGAGAAAAAGGAAAAGTGGTAGTGATACCGTATATACACCGAGTGTCGCACAATTTAAAGAAAGTAGCAATGCGATCAAATGTAAAGGTAGTGTTTTCTGCGCCCAATAAGCTCATGGACCTGTGCAAACTATCAAAGCCTGGCGTGCGTGCCAAACACGGATGTGAAAAGAAACACAAAACGAAATTTGTTGACTGTACAGATGGTGTGGTTTATCGCATTCCGTTGTCCTGTGGCAAGCACTACGTCGGGCAGACGGGGCGCTGCCTAAATGATCGGCTCCGTGAGCACAATAACAACGTGCAAAAAAAGAACGGTGGCTTTCTTGACTTGCATTGCAGGACATGTGGTTGTACCCCACTGCTGGATGGATGCGTAAAAATTGGGAAATGCAAGTCAACGTTAACACGCGAAATCGTAGAAGCCGAGCTCATTGATTATTTGGGAGACACGTGTGTTGCTATGCCGTCGATTGCATTATCGGAGAAGGAATTGTTTTTCCTGAGAACGAGATAGTGTTATTTTCAAATTATGCTCTGTGATGGTCGTTTTTTCTTTTGCCTTTGCCGTTTTGTGTGTTGTCATTGTGACGATGGTTGAGACTATATATTACCGGAACACGTATTCAATAAAATTCAGTTGTAAGTTGCGCCTTGTTGTGTCCTGTTCTCTTCTTTTGTCCTCGTCCTTGCTGCGCACAAGATTGTATAAGAGAAGGAAGAGAGCAAGTGATTGTATGCCTCTTCGAGAAGCTCAAGGCGGTAAGTGCACAGACAAGAATTAACAATGTCCTTCTCGGTTATAGTGACTAGGACCATTTCCATAATGTCACAACACAAGACAACGCTCCGTCTACCCTAAAATCCTCTAAAAGAGATGTGATAATATGTGAAGGTGTTATTGCCACAAGCATCCTCGTTCGTCGATGCACACTTATCATCTTCTTTAGAAAACAGGATGCATTTTTTTCTGCTTCTTTCACCTTATTTGACCCTGTTTTAAAAGCTTTTTTTTTGTAGTCCAACTTTTAGGGTTGACCCACTTTATTTGTGAATTCCAGCCAGGTTATCTGCATCTCAGTTACCCTTTTTGTGGGTCAGCTTTTTGCGAGCACTTCGAAAATGGTAGTCTTCCTTTTTTCTTCTTCCTGTTTTTACCCCAGCAGGACGCATCTTATCTCAAGCAGATATTTTTACAAATAAACCATAATGGTGGCTGACGTAGAATTGACATTCTGGGCTTCAGGAGAGAGTGAAACTCGTGAGTGGGGCCATTGCGCGGCTTACTTAGTTCTTTGCCCTTCGCTGCCCGTGGCATCATCGGACGTCTATCTGGAGAACACTGGAGTAAACTGCAGTCGGACCGTGCTCCGTGCGTTTTGGGAACGGCACCAAGAAAGGTACACATGGCAAACGTGCGTTTACATTTCCTTGTTTTAACCAACGTTCTAATTAATTGTTGTTATGAGTGTCCTGTTTTTTTTTCGATTACTTATTTTTAAATATTGGAAACTTTTTTCTAACTCACCAACGTCTCAACCGAGGCTCGACCTGTTCAGAACCAAAGGAAGAAGAATATCGAGCCAAACCTTATTTATTATTTAATTATCACCTTACTGTTACCAACTCTACCAAAACTCTCGAATATCAGGCAACAGCTGCAACGACGAAGCTTTGCTCTATCATCGAGGTAAATAGTACTTCCATTGCTTCGATGAAAAAGCTCAATGAAGAGCATAAAACATTCGTGAGGCACAACATGGCACTCCCATCCAGTGCCTCAGTTCAAATGGTGTTCAGCGTAGCAGTTGACATATTGAGTAAGAAATAACGCAAAATGTTTGACGAGACTTTCGAGAGTCAGCTGTTGCTCAAAATACTCAAAATCAATAAATGGAACAGGTGGCAACAATAAGAACTTGAATAACCTTCTTCCCTTTGTTTCTTAATTGAGGAAAATATTGTTAAAAGTAACGCCACGAAAGTAACGGATTACTTTTGGGGGTAACGGTCACTTACTTTTATGGGAGGGTAATTGTAATTGTAATAAATTACAATTTAGCCTTGAGTAATTGTAAATGTAATTCCTTACTATTTTTCAGTAACGTGTACAAGTCTGCCTCCGCACACCGTGTATAACTAGTGATTACGCATTTAATGTATAAACTGAAAAAAGGACGCACAAAACTAGATTAAAAATCAACATTCACAAGGTCCCAATACTTACACATATAAGGAGAAAAATTTGCGATTCTTTCCGAAATCTTCCGCGTCTTCTATGGTCTGGCAGAGGGCATAGCCGCATGTCTCTGGAAGCCACGCCGAAGAGATCCCAGCAGTCGCCGCCAGCACAGCAAGGAATATGAACGGGATCCACATGCCGTACTTGCCCTACGTGATGGTGAGACATGGATAAATAGACTTAAGGCTGGCTCATAGACTTGCATTTGAGTGTGGTCGAGTGCGTTGTGCTCTCCCCAGATTGCTTACCACAAGAAAGCACCAGAAAGTCCAACTTGAAGAGGGGGTCGGTGTGAAACCATGGGGAGCGTCTTTTATTTAATGACGGACACCTCCTTTTCAGCGACTGGTCACGAGTGCGCATGCGCTGCGTTGGACCGTGGCGAGGAGGAAAGCAGGCGGTAAGACGGAGACGTTCGCAGACGACAAACGCTTTCGACTCCTCCTCGCTATTGTGAACGCGGCCCGTACACCACGTGACGTACTCAATCAAGCAGTTGGCAACTCTCTGTAATACAAACTCTCAGAAAACACACTGGCTCGCTGACGACGTCCAGCGAATAGCCCTAGAACTAGTGCATATAATTGAGACTGGAGGTTTCGCAGTATTTGCGAGATAGAATATACGTACCATCTATGAGATATGGCTGCTTAGAACATTGTTGCAAATTTGCTAAAGCCCAAGGTGGATAAAGGATGCACAAAAATAAATTGCAAATATTCGCAAATGCTGAGAGATGACGCTAGTGTGTTCCGTCGTTGTAAGCAATAACGAGAGAGCACGATGCACTTGGCGACGCTCGGAACGCAAGTGTGTTGAACCAGCCTTTGAAGCTGCTACTACGACGTGGAGAGTTCAGAGAATTAGGACATATTTGAGACATTCTCCAGTTTTAAGTTTGTGCTTTAAAGATTTCCTTCAAGATTTTCAGATGTCCTAACACAAACAAGGGAGTAATCGTAGTTTGTCACCGGGTTTGCATGAGTGGTCATGGTCACGGTGATAAAAATACTTGAGGTGGCGTAACACTGCGCCTTCGCCGGAAGCGCCGTTGTGACGAAGATCGGAACGCGAATTTCTGTCGTGCCGCCAGGGCGTGCCACCAACGCCGAAAGCCGTCCTTTCGTGAGCGGTAGCAGGCGGTGACGTGCGCCGGGCTGCAACGCTGCACAATTTTCCGAGGTTATCGTTCTTGTTTCTGGCCGGTTTTGGCTTCCCGAAGTTGCCGGCAATGGGGAAGAAGTGCTACGTGTCACCGTGCAATGCGGGATACAAAACGTGAACGGAGTAGCTGTCCATTTTGTTACTCAAAGAAGACGACCACCTCAAGGTATGGCGTGATGCGATATCGCGCAAAGAACGCATATTGCAGCCAACAAGACTCCGTCTGCGAGAGACATTTTGAGTCAAGGTTTGTGAGAAAATCGTGAAAGCATGCATGTAAGCAATTTAGCGAGCAACGAGACAAGCGATGGCGACAAGCTACGAGTGCCTGCGACGAGCGACGGAGATTTCTCACTGTCACTGGTTGCGTCGCTCGGTTTTTGGGTTTCTAGAAAACGTCGCTCATCGCCTGGTCCCTTGCAGCCATTGGTTTCAGAAGGCGTGTCTCGTCGCGCGGCTGACTGAGCGACAGCGGGTCCTCGTCACTGCCGCTTGTCTCATCGCTCGCAAAATTGCTTACATGCACTCTCAAGAAAACAAAAGGTGTAAAAGGGTGTATTGTTACACCTTTGTCCCATATAATACACCCCAAAACTTCATTTCGGTGTACAGAGCCCTATAGTCGAACAGACGGCCTCAAATTTTACGAGTGGCTTGATAACGGTGCGATATAACTATTTAAATAGCTAAAGTACGTATCAAAGACCACATATAGAAAACACCGAGCTTTTACAGTAGGGCCGAGAAAACCCCGATTATTTTTTCGTAGTTAGTAAAACGTACATTAGCTATTTTAATAAGTTCTACCACACGGCTATCAAGCCCCTCGTAAAATTTCGGGCCGTCTGTTCGACTGTAGGGCACTGCAAGTCAAATTGACGTTTTGGGGTGTATTATATGGGACAAAGGGTGTAACTATAGACCCTTTTACCATTTTTTTAGAGTGCGAAGTACACCGCCCTACACTTTTCTGCACCGGTGCAGGAGGTGCATGTACATCGAACGAAGCTTTATACACGCGAGCGTTCTCCTGACCAACTGATACTAGTGATTGTTTTTACCCTGTCGATTACATTATATGCAAAACGGGGGCTGCTGGTTCAACATATAAATTAACCATTTCTTTGTTAATTAAAACACATCACTGACCTAAAAATTCTGCTATCCTAGAGTTTATGCCATAGGAATCTATCGCTTGTGATAAATCTGTTAACTTCTACTTTAACACCTGCCCCGCCAGATAAAACATCTGGCATAAAGCAGTGTCTGGGATCGCCTTCTAAGACCTGAGGCGGGTCGTTGTCCTTCAATCTAGGAGTCGGCGGTGTCTCACGGGCGTGTTGCTGGTGCTTCTTACCGAATGGTGCTAGCGAGAGACAAGTGATCATGCTTGAGAAATGCAAGTATGGCCGCCGTAAGTACACATATTCTTTTTAGCTTTGCTCGAATACACTTTTTTGAGAAATGCACAGTTTGCATGTGCGCATCCCTCGATGTTCCTATAGCTGGCGTAAAGTATAATGTGCTACGCTGTCAAAGTTACAGTAGCTTCCGCAGTGCTCCAATCCTGTCAACGCTAGTTTCTCTAGACCATGCAAATGAGATGTAACACTTAAACCACATGCTCTCGAAAGAGTACTGGGCTGAATCACCGTGGAAGCTATTTTAGCCTCGACAATGCAGCACAAAATAGTTGATGCCGAGCATAGCGAGTTTTGAGACTCTGTTTTATCAAAAGCTGTGCCAAAACAGATCTGCCATCTTATAGGTAATGCGAAAGAACCTCGCATGCCTAACCTGGAGAAGGGCGTTTTCTTGCATTGGCCAATTTCTTCCTAAACCAGTGCGTTCAACCTCCTTGAAATGTTAACATCCCGTGACACACGGAAGTAGTGTAAACCCTTTAATGTTCGCGAGCCCTTTATTTCCGCGAATTGAAAAGTTTGCGAAATAAAAGGGCGCGGGGAAACTTTGGTCCTTAAAAGTTTCAATGTGGCTTTTAAATTCGCTAAATTTAGTGGCCACGATTATGTCCTCTGTGACCAATTCGAGAAAAATAGGGGCCGCGAAGATAAGGGGTTTACTGTGTATCAAAGAAAAAATGAGGTCACTTTTGTTCGTATGCTGGAGTAAAACCAACAACAACAATCATGGTGTCGTCACTTTTTGAGCCTATGTGTGTCTATTGAAGGATATCCATTATATTTTAGTTCATTAAACGTTTTCGCCTGTACGTCGTGGAATGTCGTCTTCAACACTAACAGTGTTTTCCTCGGAAGCAGGCAGCATGGACACGTGCCGCAGCACAACAGAGTTCATTTGCAGGTTGCACCGCAGTTTTAAGAAGAATTCCCACAATCCAGGGGAATCACAATTAAATGGTCTACCGCAAGGGCGAACAAAATTTGCTCATTATAAAAAACAAAATGGCTAGAAATCGGCGATTTGCAACGAATGTACCCGCACGGTGAAAATAGCCAGACAAGCCTTGTGAGCGCTTTGTTTTCTAGCCTCTCAGTTTTGAACCCACTCGTGCACCGTGAGTATAGATGTTCCGATAGGCGGGAACACTTATTTTTAAAATGGTGGATGTCAATACTCATACACTGTTGTTATCTTTATCAGAATTTTGTATTATGATGAAAGGTGGACTGCATATTCGCAATGCTTTTCTCTCACTTAAAAGTATGCCATACTACAAATATGAAGTATTGACAATGATAAAAAGAGAATGGCCGGGCGTCATCCAGCACACGCTTGTACGTTTCACCCTGCTTTGGACGGATGTGCTCGCTCGGGGCTCATGAGACGCCGAAACGTCATGGAAGGTAGTAGGCGGGCTGGTGGCGGAACAACTGAGACTTCTCCCTGCTTTTCTCATTCTGTCACTGAGCGTGTAACGTCTATTCTCTAGCTCAGTTTAACACGGACAGAGCTCGAGGAGAATAGGCTTGGCGAGTTCCCTTTCTGCATATGCATTTGTACAGCTGAGGCACTCTCTAAATAAAGTATCTTGCCTTCAGAAACACATCTTTTGAGGGTTGCAAAAGGAATTCTAAGACATATATTTTTTATTATCTTATTACGCATCGACTTCTTCGACTGAATGCGGAGTTGACTGCTGTTGAAAAATATAATGCCTCCCAGATAATTACTTTGCATTTAATTAATATATCAGTATTCAGTTAGGTGTTCTAAGTCATTAGTCATTTCTGCAAGTCAAAGTCATTTTTAACATTCATAGAGTTGCTTGTCAAATAACGGCACTGTCGAGGTCATGTCTTCAGCTCGAACGATCGCTGGGCACAAGCTGGTCGTGTGGTTACAGGAAGCAAACATCCCGGTTGGAACGTCTGAGTACCTACCTCGCAATGTAGCTAAATACTAGGCCAGGGCACCACTTAGAAACATCTATACTTTGTGCCTCTTTAAGCTGGACCACTATTGGCACTACAAGCCATTGCAGCAAAAACAACGTGACACGTGAGTATAAGATCGACGTACTGTGGCGTCCAACTTCAAGGTCACATGGCTTGCTTTCTGCACTGAATTCGCAAGGATGGCTTGAAGCATCTGCAGTGGTTAACTTTAAGCTGAGATAGTTTGGAATAATGCTTCCGGTTTTTAATGTTGCCCGGCGTGGTTAACAATTTCCGTGATATAGAGCTGCTTTGAAATGTCAGCGCATTCATGACAGAGTCAAATATTGAATGCATGCCAGCTATTAAACTCTCCGTTCTGCAGAGAAATGAAATGCAATTTGCTTCCGATTGCAGCTGCTTCTAGAGCTTTATGGTATGAAGCACCTTATGGCTGCAAGCTCTGACTGGATCTTGTTCAGTGGTCGGCGCAGGCCCATTGCAGGGAGTCTCTTCGAGAGCATCACCAGAGTTTTCTGCCTGTGGTTGTTAGTTCTAAGTTTTTGTTGTTGTAGGTATGCATCCTTTCTGTCCTTCCCTAGTACTCGGAAGTTTTCTTCGCGTTGTCGCCGATTTGCCTCAGAATTGGTTAAGCACACGAATAGACGCCGTAAAACTGTATCCCAGATATATTTGTCAATATAACTTTTCTTCGTCAAAGTTAGATTTTTTTTATGAAGTTTGGTCTTCCTTGTTTTTATTTACAACCTTATTTGAAAGTCTCCACGGGCAACATTAAAACGTTATGCCAGTGGCGAGGACAAGTTCACTGCTCGAACTTGTTCTGAACTGATTGCAATAAATTTGGTAGTGAAAAATGGATGCCTCGAAACCTTCTTCCGGCACTTGCTCTGCAGCACGTAAAATAATATACATAGGACATACCCTGTTTTTCAGACTGCTTACTCATTCTGCTGGTCTGCCTGCCATAGATCTCGTGCAACTGGAGAGAGCAGGCAAATTCGATTGTTGGTTTTGCCATTTCTTTTTTAGCAGTTGTCCCATAGTGTTTGTAAATTTAGAGATTTTCCTAAAAAGCACCCAAGTAGAATGTTTAGTTTGATTAGGTAGCTGAAATATATAATTGAGTACCCTTTAGTCAGTAAAATAGATAGTGTGTGCCACTGTTAGTGCCTGGTCGAGATCGGCGCTTTTTGGCATTTTGCTCAGAGTAGTTGCCATTTTTATCGGTAAGCCTCTTGGTGCGCCAACTAAGATCTTTCTATGCAGACACCTGCCCTCTGGAGTTGTATCCCTAGTCGACATTCGTTGAGCATGATGGTAGAAACATTTTTTCATTGTAGTAGTAATTTTTTTTATAGTCTTTACAGTTGAATGTGAATATTCGACAGAAATCTCTCAGGTTGGGCGAAAGAGCGTTAAACGAGCACGTTTAATCATTTGCATTAATTATACCCACCATTTCAAGGCCTACATGGCCTTGTCTTCGGGGGTGACTATGACTGTGGCAGTAAAAGAGCAGTTTTTTTAAATAAGTATAAGCACAAAGTATAAAAACAAAAGGATCTATGTACTAATGACGAAAGAATATGCTAGACATTGTAATGTACTTTCTGCCTGAGTACTTGAGTGTGATTTGTTTTTATTTTCAGCTACATGGGTGCCTCAAGATCTGGAGTTCCTTGTGGCCACAAGCTCGGACTCAAGCTTCTCTTGTGGTCTGGCCAGGACCATGTGGAAGGTAATCCTAGCAACAAGAGCATCGCAGTATCTCCATGCCTGTGGCTTTTGATTAGTGTCACGACAGGGGAGTCCTCGTGCCATCAGGTGTTAGGTATGTCACTCGAAATAAGCATTCTTCTTACCTATTCCTTAAGTGATACAGCAAAAGCACTACTAAGCCTAGAATACAAAAAGACATATTCAAATCTTGGGTTGGATGGAGTTCCAATCACAAAAAGGAGTCTGCAGACATGATTAACATGTGAACTTAAAGCCCGCGGATGCAGGTTCGACGGTGTCACAGAAATAACTTCCCGCATATGGCTTCGCTCGTGCTATACCAAAACAAATTCTTAAAATAATCATTGTGTTACGTTGGTGTCATCACTCTTATGTACCTATCGCGCCTAGCAGTCGGGAGATGTGCATTATATAAAAAAACAGAAATTTGCACATTGTCAGCTTTGCAAATATTTATATAGTGAACAGAGCATAGCACGTTCAACTTAAGAAAACAATTCAGTGCAGGCCTAGTTTCAAGGTTCACGTATGTGTAATTGCTCTTCATAATCAAGTGAAAACTGCTTAAGTTGTGGCCCACTAGAGGCTTTCTTTAGTGTTAAAAAGTTTCATGGTGTTTTAAGCAGCTCGCGCCAAGTATTTTTTGAATATGCACAGGTTCATGGAAATTATTCCGTGGATGTTTGCATACAGTCATGGTGAGACCAATCTTTAATGTCAAGTATTCGACTGATTCAGAGTTGGTTGAGCCTGTAAATATTGTAGGTCGCAAATAAAATTTTTATGCTATGCTGTGGGCACAATCATGCGTAATGACTAGCTCTCCTTACGGGAACTTTATACGTTTACTACGGCAAGATGGTTACGCAAAACTAAGTATTTCATTTATTGAACTCCTGCACTTACCTTGTCTCTAGCAAACATTTTATATTCTTACGATGCTGAGATAAGATTCTGGAAATAGTTTTTCTAGAACTACGCTAGATATTTCCAGTTCGTCAACTTTCTCGCAAAGCATTCCAGAGAGCCAAACCCTGTAATGTACGGAGGGAACTCACCGAATGACGTGGCTGACAGTTTGTTTAAATCTATAAGAAACAGTCGGCGCTGTAACAGTAATAATGACATGTCACTTGCTTATGTAATGCTCATTGTCGCAGATCAAACTGCCTTTTCCGTCTACACTCATTTTCGGTAAATTCATTCCCTCTCGAGACTGCAGCGCTTGGTTTTCCAAAGTAATTTGCTTGAATGTAGATGCAACAGGTTTCTTAGAGTGTGCGTCTAACACATATTCTTCATATTGAATGTGCTGACTGTATTCATGACCATATCCATATTTCTAATCCACATTCTACCGGAAAGTTTAATATTTATTTTGACATATGAGTTTTCGACAGTATTTTATACAGATCTGTGCTTGTTGAGCCGTACTCAAGCCCATACATCTCGTCTTTCACTATTACATTAATATATAAAAGAGTTGATGCCGAGTGAAAGTCCAAGGTACCGAATTTGTCATGCGATTTAAGTAAGAACCAATAAAAAGCTTTACAAATGAAATTTTGTTTAAGGGGCTGTATGGGCATCAGAATAGCACATTCAATGCTAAAAAATTGCAAACTCTTGTTAAATATGCAAGGATGACAGTGCTGCGCCATGGCTGATCTGTCACAAAAAACTCAGTGGCATACAGTGTTCCTAATGGATGTTTAGACTGTCAAGTTCAAAGCCTAGAAGTTTTATTCAAGTTCCTGACTACAAATGTATTAAGAGATGTCAGCCACCGATTCATGCTGAATATATGTAGCAAACATTCATCTTCATGTGCTTTATGGTTCACAAGGTCTAGTCTGAACTGATTTATTGCTTTCATGATGGAACTATGAGGGTTCTCTGGCTATGAATAAAGAGATAAACATTTCTTGAAATCAAAACATTCAAGTATCGACAAAAGGAATGATATTAGAGCGGTATTTCAGATTCTCTTTTCTGTGTCCTATTTCTAATTTTCACTTTATTTCATGTGAGGCATTTAGTTTTCTAGAGCGCAGCTCTTAAAGGGATTGTCCGGTCAAATTTTGTATTCGAGAAAACAATTGAATATCATTGTTTATTGCCTCGAGACGCATCGTACGTGCAATATCTGAATTTTATATGCCCCTCTGCGTGATTAATTGAATTTATGCTGCTCCAATCGCATTCTCAGCGTAAACGCTGCTTCGTTGGCAACATTGAGGCTCTGACGTCACAAAACACAAAGCGAGCATTTTGTCTGCCTCAGAGTGCTTCCTTTTTGTTGTTGTGCTCGACTTGTTTATAGTTGGGTGAGATTTTTGTTGCGCGGTTGGATGCCACAACCACCGGGCAGCTACATGCGAGCCAAGACATGACGTTCCACACTTTTCCGCGAGACGTGCAGTGACGATCGTCGCCGTGCGTAGGAACTTGGTTCCCGTCAAGATCGAGATCCCGCTTTTGCAGCAATCACCTCACAGAAGAGAGCTACGAGCTGAGCTCTAAGCGGACAGAAGGCTTGTAAGCTGAGGTGCGATGCTGTGCCAACAGTATTAAACTACGTCCATCCACTCCTCGCCCAAATCGGATCAATCAATTTGATTATGCAGCGGAACCAAAACCAACAGCTAGGCCATCTGGAAACGATACCAGAAGTTGTATTTAGCACGCGTGCAGCCCGATTCTGTTTGACTCGCGTGTGAAAATGGAGCGTGAATACGATTCACCGAGCTCGTCCAAGTAAAGTGACGACATGCATTTGAACGATTCGCCGTTTGTCTTCGACCCGCGGACATCGCCTCTGAGGGAACGACCCGCAGCCTCATCACCGATCCAGTGGATCCACTGACATATGTACCCAGATGCCGCTTCGTGTACTTACGTGCCGCTTCAGGGGCAAAATCTGCATCCTTTGCTTTGCAAGCGCCCCTAGCTCGATCGGTGGCCGTCGCAGTTGCGTTTGCGCGGAATGGCATACATTTGCTCGAAGCTTATGGCTGTCTGCGAGTAATTTCCTGCTAAAAGGCCTGACTTTTTTTGCACATGCTTGGGAACTGCAGTAAAAGAAGCGTATTTAAGTAGGGTACAGCCTAGGAGACTATATAATTCGAAACAAAATACAACACATCCATCGACCAACGCTTGTTATCCCGACCATCCGACAAACCTTTGCGTTTTGTGACGTCACGCAGCACCTACGGATATCAGCCATTGACACTGGCGAAATTCGGGGTGCAGTTTCAAACATAGGCTCATGAAAGGTTTAATTAAGAACGGGAGATCATATATCAAAATAAAAATGACGTTTGTCTACATGAAGGCTCCCTCGACGTAACGAGCGCAAGAACTTAAGTACTTCCGGTTTCGACCGGACAATCCCTTTAAACGCCCGTTTCCGCGTTTCGCGGCGTCGCCGCCGGCGTAACCACCCCAATAATCTTAGTGGGAAATTGAATTAATGTTGAGGTCACGTGACGTCAATTTTTCCACTAAATCTAGCGGAGAAACTGAATTTGTTCATGGGTGAAGTGACACAAAGTCATGTGACGTCATTTTCCCCTCTACATTTAGCGGGAAAACTGAATTTGTGTTGAGGTCACCTGACGGCAATTTCCCTGCTGAATTTAGTGGGGAAACTTAACCCGCTAAATTTAGTGGGGAAATTTTCCCGTTATATTTAGCGGGAAAATTAGTGAACATGTTTTCGAGCTTAAAATTTAGCGAACATTTTTCCGCTAAATTTAGCGGGTAAATGTTTCTACTAGATTTAGCGTAGAAATTTTCCCGCTAAATATAGATAAATTTCCTGCTAAATGGGATGAAGCAGAAGAGGAGGAGCGGAGTAGGAGGAGGGGCATACCCTCCACTCCGTACCCTCCAATCCTCCTCCTCAAGAGCTGCGCTCTAATTTCGCATTTCGAGAATTGTAAGCGCCTTTCATTTTCATCTCATGTTTATTCAAATTTTATATCGCAGGTGCGCTCGCAGCACAAATCTGGGTTGTGCCTATCCTCCACACATAAGTTAGGAACTCCTGAGCGGCAAGAGTGGGAGTTTGGTCTGACAGCTCAAAGGACACCTTTGTTCAGTAATGAATTTATAATACATTTCGAGCAAAGTTCAGCTTAACTGCGTGCAATTCTTCTAGAAATAAATACTTGCTACCAAGTTTACCAAGTCACTACATTTTGCCACTGCTATTAGTGCTCCTCGAGGACCTCGGACGAGAGCTTATTGGTGTGTAAATATCATACTTGTTTGAAACCACTCGCTGATGTAGAGACTCGCTGATATCCAGCGTTCCAATGGACATCCAGCGCTCCAATGAAACGCTGGATGTCCGCGAGTCTCTCCCGAGTGATGCAAGTGGGGAAGGAACCATACAACCATATCGTATTAAGCGCGTAACACATGTACGACGAAACTGTCCGATCCGACGTCCGATCTGGCAATACGAAGGTCGGAGGCGGCTTGTTTGGTCATGTCGCAACGTCGGAACGGCGTTGCGGCATGCAACCGACTGTCCAGAGGTTCTGGCGGTCCTTGGTTGCGGTGGTCCGATGTCCGCAGCCAATGACGACGCAGGTAGTGGGAACGTCGCGAGGACGTCACGTTTAGGGGTGGGCTATTTAGGAGCAAGGATCCGGTTGCGAGTCCCTCTTCGCTTTCTTGGCATTTGCGGGGAGAGGATGAGGAATAACGCACAGCATTATTCAGCGCTCAAAATGGGAGAGGGAAAGATTGCCTGTACCTTCCACTGCACTGCCAAGAAAAGTTGTCGTAGGTAGTCAGGCAACACGCACTGGACACGGAACTGGGCGGAGCCAATCAGAACCGTCAGAACGACGCGTCGCCAGCTCGGTCGGAAGCATGTGTCTCGGATAATCGTTTGCGGCGAGCCGGAGCAGCGATCGGACGTTGGATCGGACGGTTTCATCGTACACGTGTTTCGCGCTATAGGGGACATTCTACAGGGTGCGTTTTTGTATGCTTTACGAATCTGTTGAAAAAAAAGCCGTAATTACACTGCGCGGTCTGTGCAGGTGAGTTATACGGCCAGGGGGCATAGTATGAAGGGCTAATTGTAATGATGAGTCGGATCATTAAAGGGAAGTGCAACACTTTTTCAATAAACTAGATAGAGATTGATTCTAACGTAATTTTACCCCGCGAATCTGAATACCACGTGCGTTTTCCCCAAAAATGTAACTAAACGCGAGAAAACACAAAAAACGCCCTACCAGTAGTGACGTCATAAGAGGATCTTTCGGCCGCCAAGCGTGGGTCGCTTGAGGGCCGCGCGTCGAATCACAAGCTTGCTTGGTATGTTCTCCCGCACTGGCACCAGTCGTGACGTCTTCTTCTGCCTTTTTAAAAATAACGGGGCGTCCATAGCTTTGATAGGCGCTGAAAATGCGTGAGAGCGGAGATTTCGAAAGCTCCTTTTGTGACGTCACTTTCCGGGAAAGAGGGCGGTACTTTGAAAATGATTCTATGTTGCTTCGATTCACCAAATTAAGAAATAAGTTTGATATTCGAGATCCTGGAGGTCAAATAAAGAAGGTTTAAATGTGTTTTCTCAAATATAAACCGCTTCAGCTTTCCTTTAATTATATATATTCCTTAAATTTTTAATGAGTGAAATAGGCCCATGGTTCCAATTAGAAACTTGCTAAGCATCATCGAAAACACTAAAGCAATTAAAAAAAGAATGCTCAATTCGGACGCGGTTCTAGATTTCGGTTTCTTATCAAAGTGCATCTTTGCGCCCGCGATAGAGCATACGAGGCTGCCCGGTGGCCGCGGTGCGAAGCCACCCCCTCGCCACCCTCGTAGGATGGAGGGAAGCAGGGCGCGCGTGTGTTACGTGTCTAAGTCCCTGGGGAACAGCACCGTGGGCGCAGAGATGGGCTCCGATAAGAGACCGAAACCTCGAAACACGTCCAAATGAATCGTTTTTACAAAACGCGTAAAATTCTACGTGTATATGCTTCTAAAAAGAATTGATTTAGAGGTTTTGATGACTCTCAACAGGTTTCTAATTGAAACCATAGGTTCATTTTAAGTAATTTAAAGTTATTTACCAAATCGTATTTAATTATGTGACTGATCGTTACGATTAGGCCCCTATACTACGCCCCCTGGCCGAATAACGAACCTCCACAAACCGCATAAGTGGAGCTTCCACGACTTTTTTAAACAAATATGTAAAGTTTAATAAGAAAATCACCCTGTATACCAGTGAAAAGGAGATACCAGCATGTTGGAGCCATGTGGGTGAATTCTCCTACTTGACTCCACCATAATGGTAGCGCCTCTTCGCTGGTATAGGATGTCCCATAATACGTTCTGATTGTTGGTTCCGTGCGCCTCCGTGGTTCCGTCATAATCCACTACGCTGGTATAGGATGTCCCACAATACGACACACTTGTATGGTTCCGTCCCCTTGTATCGTTACGCCTTAATCCACTATGTTGGAGCCGCATTTTTGCTGGTATAGAATGTCCCATAGTACGACACGCTTGTACGAGGTTTTTTCCATCCTCTTTCCAACATCAAGATTTTCCAACAGGGAGACGGCCTTCGTAGGCCTCGACGACCGTGGCGCCACCTGGTGGCGCGCATGAGAAACGGGTGACGAAAGTTGGACGCCTTAGGAGACGGCATTACTCCACCTGAAACTTCTTACGCCGTTGTTACGGACTACTGGTTGAACATTAGTAGAACTGTTATAACCACTATACTCAATCGACTTTTTTCCAGAAGTCCATCGAGCAACATTGGCGGTCGCCATTGCTTGGACACGAAGCGCGCGATTGGATCCGAGTCCTCGCCGAACGCTGAGGCAGCCCTCGTGTCCAATCAACGCCTCATAGAGAGGAAGGCCGTAGCGCTCCGAGTGGTTACGTCACAATGTCGGAGGAAGGAAGGCCATGGCGCAACTACGCGAGAAAATATCTGGTATCGACGGGAACAAATTCTTTCTTGTCGAGCGGCGCGCTGGTGTTCGTGCGCGTTTATCCGACATTAATATACGTTTTAAAAGCGCGTTCTTGTATAATTTATTATATATATAATATAAACGTAATATACAACGGGTTACCAAGGTTGAAAGTACCAAATTTACGTTTATGATTATCTCCGTAACAGCGGGACTACGCGCAGTCCCGCAGCAACCCAGACTTTTTGAATGAACCGGCCGGGTGTGACATTTTCTTCCCTCATACGGGCTCCGATTCTGGTAAATGTACGTTGGGTGTGAGCTGCTGACTGCCTGAAAAGGAACGCTGAGACATTTCAGAAGGGAAGGAAACCGAAAAAAAAAGTCCAGTCATCGCCGCAGGGAGCGCACACGAGCAAGAGATGGGTCGACAACTTTAAGCATCTCGTCGCCGCTGCCCTCATGTGGGGTTCAGTTGAGACTTGTTTCCTTCTTCCCGTCGTTTTCCTGTCGTCACCACAGTCTCGTATTCGCTTGATAGTACGGCATTTACGTGGATTCGCGAAGCAAGTTCTGCTACGGTTTCAGTGACGCGTGTGGCAACTAGTCAACAATGACACTGGTCGATTATCGATAGACCTCTCTCTCGACAAAGAGAGAGACTTCTGGGAGTTCGTGTTAAAATGTTTTCGTGACGCATTGATACGATGGAGGTGAGAAACAAATTACTTACGGCTTTCTTGGTCATGTAGAACGCGAGTAAAGTGCTGCAGTCGTTTTTTTTAATCTCATGATAGAAGGGACTTTTGTTCTTCGTCGTTATCCGTGTTCACTTGCGTCGATATTTGTAAATACGCGTGGTAATCTAGTTTTTACTGGAACGTGAATAACAAGTTTGTGTGATTATTGAAAGATGTTTGTTTGTGCTTACGTGTTTATTTATACTAATGCTATTTTATTGCCTTCACCGCGTTTATATTAGAATCTTAACTGTATTAAGGTAATAGTGGTAGTGTATACAAAGTAAGTTATATTTTGTTTTAAGGCAGCTCGAGCCCAAAAGAAAAAGTAAATTAGTTGACTAAAAAGTAAGTTTAGTACCCCTGCCACACGGAAAAGCTAATATATTGCCGCCAGCGCAGCTGACCAAGTAGGCAGCGCGCCCGTGGCCTAACGGTTATCGCGCGTGCATTCCACGCAGGAAGCCAGGGTTCGATTCCTGGGCGCGGGGACGTGTTTTTATTAACTCTGATGTATGTTCTGGTAAATTCGAGATCCGTGTTGCTTGTTCTAGGTCAGAATGTTCTACGCGCAGAACCTTCTACGCTGATTCTTCCAGAACCCCACGTGTGTACATAAGGGGCTCCGCGTGGCGAGCCGCAGTCAGTTTCGCCCCATCGTTCGACTCTGCTCTTTCGCCGACTTCGACGCCCGCGACGCTCTACAGTTATCGTTTGTTTACTTCTTTATTTTTGGGCACAAGTTCGCCCGATTAAACGTTTAGTTTACTCAGTTATTCACCGCCTCGTCCCTTGTCATTCGTGACATTTTGGTGGAGGTGCTGGGTATGAAACCCGTGCAGCGTACCCCTACAAGAACGCGTTCTGCAAGCCCCATTGCCCGACGACCTTCCGTTGAAGACTCGGAGCATCGTGCCAGCCGCCGACTTCTGGGACAAGCTCCTGAACTCGGACCACTCCCGGCGAGAACAAGGCAAACGACAACGACGATGGCTTCATCGGAGACGCAGACCACAGCAGCACCCGCCGTTGTTTACCTGCCCGTCATTCCACGAAGCCCGACTCCCTTCCACGGCGAGGTCTCCGAGGACGTGGAAGACTGGATCCAGGACTACCAACGTAGTCGCCCGACATAACGGATGGACTACGGAACAGTGCCTCCAGAACCTCTACTTTTCGCTGGAGGGCACAGCGAGGGACTGGTACGAGAACCACGAGGCTTCCCTTACATCGTGGGACACCTGCATTGCTGAACTTAAGCGAACATTCGCAAGCCAGCATCGACGACAGCGGGCTGAGGACCTTCTGCACACAAGGACCCAAGGCCACAACGAAAGCGTTACCAGCTTCGTTGAGGACGTGCTACGTCTCAGTGCCCGCGCCGACCCTACGGCCAGCGAGGAGAAGAAGCTGCGCATCCTGATGAGGGGCGTGAAGAGCGAAATCTTCGGCGGCCTTGTTCCTCATTCCCCCACGACAGTAGCTGAATTTGTCGATGAGGCCACGAACATGGAGCGGGCTTTGCAAGCACGATCGAGCCACTACAATCGTCTCGCCGGCTCCCATGCTGTTTCGGCGATTGCATCGTCGCCACTTGACCTGGGCAGCCTTGGTGTCGACAACCTTCGCCAGATAATCCGCGACGTCGTTCGGGAAGAAATCAGGAAGGTTCTGTCCACTGCCGATCGCCCCGCCACGCTTTCCATGACGGAAGTAGTGCGAGAGGAGGTGCAGCGAGCGTTCCAGCAGGAGGCTCCCGTCGACCTGCCACCACCGGAACAACCGACAGTGAGCTACGCAGCCATGGCCCGAAGACCGCCACCTGCTGCCCGTCAACCTCTTGCGCCGCAACGACGAGACGCACCAGCACAGCCGTACCCCCAACCAGAGATGGCATAATTACTTTCAAAAAGTAATTAAATTACATTACTAATTACTTTTATCAAAACTGCACAAATGTAATTAAATTACATTACAAATTACCGCAGACTAAAGGTAATAACATTACGTTACAATTACTTTCCAAAAGTAATGAAATTACTTTGAAATTACTTTGACATTACTTTTGAATACCTTGAGGCAGTAATTCGGCTTCATTTTATTAACCGCATACACCAACATAGTGTTTACAAAACAACCCCTCGTTTGCCCATACTGCGCGTGTGCAGGAACCAGATCCGGGAGAATCGAGGTGCTGCGCATGCGCTGTGCCGACAGCAGCGCCACCGCAGTCATGTGACGTCAAAGAGCTGAGTTGGTCTATATGTACCAAAACTCAAATCTCCCTGTTTACACCGCAACAACCTTATGTGCCTCAAAGTGAACCATACTGAACAGTGGTTTTGCTGGCGCACACGACATAAGTGTTAAACATGATGAATAGCTTCTGTAGACGTGACTCAGAGAAGACAGTCGACTCACCGTTTTCGCTGTTCATTCAACGGTGAAGGTTCTTACTAAAAGGGTGATATGTTTCCGTCTTTCTGATTTAGAAGTTGTGGTCCGTGTCAGTTTGTTAAGTCGGGCAATGGCAGCTCGTTCTTACAAGGAGTCGTCACGTCAAACGTTTCCCTTCCGCCTCGGACGCAATCTTATTCTATTCTCCCGAGAGCACTATACTCGGCTATAACTTTTCTTGGCAATGTAGTGGAGAGGGGAGAGCCCGCGCACAGCTTTATTCAGCGCTCAAAAAGGGAGAGGGAACGCGTGCCTGTACCCTCCACTGCAGTGCCAAGAAGAGTTGTCGCTCGGTCATTCCTTTCAAAGAGCATTTCTGCGAAACACCCGAAGAGCCCAAGTTTTTGGGCATTGTCACACAAAGGGCCTGGATAATTGCTAAGTTGAAGCGTCGCCAGTTGAGGAATGGCGCGAGCTTCCTAAATTGTGTACTTTCCCAGCAAATGGGGGACGATAGCTGTTTGTAGGCTTATTCCCGAATAAACTTCGTAAGGGAAGGCAGCGAGGCATACCGGAGCGGCACCTGCTGTTGCTCGAGAACGCACAAAACGTTTTGGTGCTTTGACAAGGCATTTGGAATTACCTATTTATTCCGGTCGTTTCTTGTTCACAATGGTCGAAGCTTACGGTTTGACCTCGCATGACGAAAGTACAAGGCTGGGGATCTGCTTGTCCTGTCCTCTCATGTTTTAAATTATGTTTAACTCACTGGTGATGTGACCGTCGCCTTATATGCCCATGAGGCGTTCATCCCTAAGCTGACCCACTGTCAGCTTAGGGATGAACGGTGGAAGCTACGTGTTTGTTGGAGCAGTCACGCGTCTATCGTTCGTCACGTAACCACGCTCTCGCTCACACCCACGCGCAGAGAAAGGGACGGGACACGGGATAAAAAGAAGGTGTTTGATTGGTTTGGTTAGCTTGCAGCTCCCACAGCACTGTCAGCTTAGGGATGAACGAAGTATAGTATCGTCGTGATGACGCGAAGCCGTAAATCTGTCGTGCCTGGAATTCGTAAGCCGTTGCCTTCCAGCGATGTGTACACGCAAGCTTTTCTCTTTCGCCTTTCCGGCCCTCCTTTGTGCGTCTCTCCAACTCTTCGCACAGAGGCTTTGCGCTCAGGTGGCCGTCGATTATTTCCTCGGATGCTCTATTACAACATTTGACCGTGCAAAATAATTTTTCTAATCTTTCTTAAAGCTTGCAAACGAATTTTCTAATTCAGGACAAAAGTAATGAGTAATTTTCTAAAATTACTGCCTGAAAGTAATTCATTACATTACTAAATTACTAGACTAGAGAAGTAATTCGTTACATTACTCATTCTCCAAAAAGTAATTTAATTACTGTAATGTAATTACAGTAATGTCATTACTGCCATCTCTGCCCCAA
>JAZHYW010008835.1:0-15022 GCA_037355805.1 Ixodes ricinus | reverse complement strand
GGTAGACTGCCTACTGTCAAAAGAAGATTGGGAACTATTGAAAGCGCAGGATGAAGACACTCAGGCTTTACAGGCAGGGGCGGTGGCCGATCCTATTAAACGGAAAGAACAGCGGTGCATGAAAGACGAAAACTATGATCCGCTAGCGTGTAGAGCAGCTTTACGGCAGAAAGATGACGAACCTCCCGCCGAATCTGAACCTCATGAGGTTGAAGAGACGGAGTCGTCATCGGTCCAGAGAGAGGCATTTCGCGCAGCTCAGCTTACCGACGATAGCCTAAAGAAGGCGCGGGAAGACGCCAAGACCGGGAAGTCGGGCATGTTTGTCGCCGATGGACTGCTCTATCACTGGGACTCGATAGCTGGTGTGAAGGTCAGGCAACTAGTTCTTCCCAGGGAGAGACGCGAAGAGGTGCTGCAGCTGGCCCACGAGTCACTTTGGGGAGGACACATGGGGCCAAAAAAGACTAAGACTCGTATAAAGTATAGTTTCTTCTGGCCTGGAATGGAAAAGGAAGTGTCGGAGTACTGTCAGTCGTGCCATAACTGTCAGATTCGATCAGACCGACGTCGCAGTGACAAAGTGCCGATTACCCCGCTCACAAGGCCCGAACATCCTTTTCAGGTAGTTAATGTGGACATTATAGGGCCCATTGAAACGCCGTCGGCGAGAGGGCACAAGTACGCGCTTTGCTTAGTGGATTTATGCACGAGGTGGCCAGAGGTCGTCTGCCTTCGCTCGTTGACTGCAAAGGCAACGTGCGACGCATTACTTGAAATTTTCAGTCGCACGGGCGTACCAGAGATGATTTGCTCTGACCAGGGAACTAACTTCAAGTCGCAACTCACACAACTGATGCTGGAGAGGCTGGGCTGCTCCCCTAGATTTTCGACCCCGGAACATCCCGAGAGTAACGGGGCGGTGGAAAGATGGAATCGGGTGCTGAAAAACATGTTGTTTCATATCATGGAGCAAGACTCCAGGAACTGGGATAAACTGGTTCCATTTGTGTTGTGGGCGTATCGTGAGGTGCCCCATGACACCACGGGAGTAGCGCCTTTTCGGCTTCTGTACGGAAGAAACCCAACGGGCCCACTCGCGATTTTGCAGCAAGCATGGACGGGGAGATGACAGTGCCAGCGACGCTTAGAGAAAAACCGGAGAAGTACTTGCAACAGTTGCGAAAACAACTCGAAATAGCAGCTAGTGTAGCAAATCTGACGAGCACCGTAAGTCAGGGTAGTTACGCCGAAGCGTACAACCGAAAGGCACGCGACAAAGTATTTAAAGTAGGTGACCAGGTGCTCATTTTTGACACGGACCGCACCACTAAGCTGGCGCCTAGGTGGCGTGGTCCAGTTACAGTTATAGGGTGCGAGAGACAACACTCGTACAGAATAGAAACCGCAGAAGGGAAAACCTCGGTTGTTCACGCCAACCGGATGAGACCTTATTATGCGAGGGTAAGCCATATCGGGGTTGTGTTCGATGAAGATCGAGAGTTTGGGGAGGTGGAATATGCACCTCAAGCTGCACCCGTATGTCAGAACGAGGCATTGATATCTCCAGAAAGGGTAACTCACCTTGATGCGAGGGCTAGGGCAGAAGTGCAAGGTGTGTTCGAAAAACATGGTGCACTTTTTGACGGGAAGCCTGGAATGGCAAAAGTGGGCCAGCATCGCATTGATCTAGAGGAAGGGGGCAGGCCGAAGAGGGCATTCCCGTATAGAGTACCTGAACTTCTGAAGAAAGAAGTTAGCCGCCAAGTTAATGAACTTTTAGACTGGGGGCTAATCTACCCTGTAGAGAGTGAATTCGCACACCCAGTTGTGTGTGTAGGAAAAAGGATGGGACGATGCGGATGTGCATCGACTACCGATCGCTCAATGCCGTTACCCGTGGGGACGCCTTTCCAATGACGAACCCGCAAGAGCTAATTTTCAGGGTTGGCAGCGCAAGGTTTATTACTGTAGTAGACCTAAGACGTGGCTATTGGCAAGTACCAATGGAACCACACAGTCAGTCCCTCACGGCATTCGTGACACATGAGGGACAGTACGCGTGGAAAGTGATGCCATTTGGGCTAAAGAATTCTGCGGCAACCTTCCAGAGAATGGTCAACACGCTGCTTTCTAAGCACCAGGCGTACGCGACGGCGTACCTTGATGATATCGCCATATTTTCCAACACGTGGCAAGAACACTTGCAGCACCTCGACGCTATTCTCCAGTTGCTAGAGGAGGCGGGGTTGAAGGTGAGCCCAGAAAAATGCCAGGTGGCACAAACACACATTCGCTATCTCGGGCACGTGGTGGGTTCTGGGACTCACGCGCCGGACCCCGAAAAGATAGCCGCTATTGAAGGCCTCGTTCCGCCTCAGACTAAAAAGGGACTGCGAAGTCTCCTCGGGCTATGTGGGTATTACCGGGAGTATGTACAGGAGTACGCGGAGGTTGCTGGTCCCTTAACTGCGTTGACAAAGAAAAGGGTACCTAACGCAATCCCATGGCCTGAAGATGCGCAGCGAGCGTTTCAAAATTTAAAGCAGTCGCTTTGTAGAGCGGTAGCATTGAGCACTCCCGAACCTCATCAGCCATACTGGCTTTTTACTGATGCCTCCGCAACGGCAGCGGGTGCCTGCCTCGCACAAATGTCGGAAGATGGAAAGGAGAAGCCGATAGCCTTTGCCAGCCATCGTTTCACACCGACCCAGGAACGATGGTCGACCATAGAAAGGGAAGCCTTTGCTATAATATGGGCGTTAAAGAAGTTTGATCATTGGCTCTTCGGTGCGGTGGTAAATGTTGTCTCTGACCATAACCCTCTGTCATACTTGACGACGGGTACTCCACACGGGGCGAAGTTGGCTAGATGGGCGTTGGCCTTACAGCGCTACAATATCACAATCAGCCACAGAAAGGGTACTAGCAATGGGAATGCTGACGCACTGTCCAGGCTCCCCAATTCATCTTGGGAGCCAATAGAATAGCACTGTCATGTCAACTTGATTGGACGTGAATGTTCCCATTCACCCGCGTTGTGTTGTGCGGTGAACTTGCACCTGAAGGAAATTATGCTCAGACACTCATGAGCGGCGATTGTGCGCTACTCGTTTTTTGTTTTGTTTTGTTTTACCTCGTCTGTTGTGTGTTTCGGTGCACGTCTGTATTGTTATTTTAGGATTCGCTTGTATTTTGGATGGATGTGAAGTTTGGCTTCAGCGGCCAGTGTTTGTTTTTCGTACAACTGAACGTTGTTGTGTCCAGTTGTGCTCTTTGGGAAGGACGTGTAAGGCCGCTGACTTTTGGCCGACCCTGGGGTGAAATTCTCAGCCCTCCTAGGTATATTTCGCGGGACAAAAGCAGGGGAAGTTGGGGACGCCACTAATCGGCTCGGCGGCTCGGGTCCCCGAGACGCGGACCTACTTCAAAGGGCTGGCTAAGAGGATGTATACAATGTCGACGCTCGTCCGTCCAGTGTTCGGAGAAATGTATGGGGAACTTTGTGAGCCTGCCATGACGAGGGAGAGGGCATTGTGCGTTGCTTGTCGGCGACGGCGACGCCACTAATCGGCCCGGCGCCTCGGGCTCCCGAAATGCGGACCCTCCGAAAGTGCCTGCTAAAAGGAGGTAGAGAGGGTCGACGACCGTCCAGTGATCGGGGAAAGGCATCTGGAACCGGGTGGTGACCTTGCCATGACGAAGGAGAGGACATCGTGCGTTACTTGGGCGGAATTTGGGAAAGTGAAAACGAAACACGATTGGTAAAATGACGAGGGAGAGGGCATTGTGCGTTTCTTGGGCGGAGTTTGGAAAGTGAAATCGAAACACGATTGGTGAAGTGACGGGGGAGAGGGGAGAGTGATTGTTTGAACCTGCCATGCTTTGTCTCATGAAGAGACAAAAAGGAGAGACGGAGCAGAATGAGGAGAGCTCGACTGTAACTGAAGAGTGTCGAACGACGAGATTCCGTGCTGTGCACGCACACCATGCTGTAAACTATTTGTAACGACCTGTAAATACATTTCCTACTTCAACTTTGAACGTCGTCTCCTGGATCCTTCGGTCAGCATCGCCGAGCTACATGGAAAGAAGCTGACCTTCCTCCATAGTAGAGAAGCAACGAACTTTACTGCCGCTAAGGTGCCATTTCGGAGCAGACCGACTGAATGAACGGTATCGGTGCGAGCGCGCACCGAAAATTCCCCACGTGCCCCGTTTCGTATTAAACAGTATAACACACCGGACGAAAATTGCAAAGCGTTTTCGAACCTTTGAGTGTGTATTAACTAAAAAGCGTTTCGTGAACCTGTTAATCAATCTTATTGGCCACAAACTATGACTGCCTCGTGGTAATTGAAGAACGCTTCGAAAATCACGTGCCCAAGTTTGAAATTCAGGGAATGACGAAACTGCGTGAAAATGCAAGAACCCTATCGTTGGCGTGGCTGGCTGAACGTCTTATCCAATGGTGTCAGACACAAACTAACACCACCTTGTGGTCACTGAAGAACACTTCCAAAATCGCGCACTCAAGTTTCATGCGTGGATCTCCACCTAAGTTCACGCCTGTGGTTTCACCTGCTTAACACCCACCTATACTTCGTCTCACCCTACGATGGACCAAAGGCAAAAGCTACGGACCGCCAGATTCAATCACGAGCCACTTAGAAATTGTGCGGTATTTCGCATCGATGCACTCGGATCACTGATGAGGGGACGGGTGGACAGTGGTTCGAATCGAAGAGCACTGAGTGACTCAACAATTTTACATCGCAAAGAAAGCCACAACATATAGGCTCTTTGCAGCGTCGAAGCTACAGAAATGATGCGGCGCTTTTGGATTCGAGCGTTATTCGTCCACCCTTAATCAATGTTAAGCGTGTCATAGTATAGCGTGGAACGTGATTGAACCTGGCGGCCCGTGGCTTTGGCCTTTAGTCCATCGTAGGATAAGACAAAGTATAGCTCTATTGGTTTTATCGCCCGAGAACCTTTCTTGAATAATTAGCGAAAACGCTTTCTTTTTATTGTTTATGTTTCTAGGTGCCGTCATGGTGTCACGTGACGTCACAGTCTCAAGTGACGTCATGACATCACGTGACTCGCTGTGTCACCTGACGTGATTAAGTCGCGTGGCGTCACTGTTTAACGTGACTTGACATGACAATGTCCCGTCGTGGTGTCAGCTCACGGCATACGACAGGTGACGTGTTAATGCTATTCTTGCAAAGCTGACGAGCTGGACAAAATAAACGGTCGTTTATTCTGTTCAGCTCGCGTGCAACTTTGCATTCATTGCATTAACATCGTAACCTTCAAATGCAGGCCGTTCACCTCTGTTGGTGTCAGACTGCTGGCAGCTGATAAAACCCGTTAGCTCTACTGACGCCTAACTCCTGATTAGCTCAGCTGGTTAACAGGTTTCTTTTCTTCGCGATCAAAGTGATCCTTTTCTCCGTACTCTCATTGAATAAAGGATCCACAAAGTTTTGTTCGATTTTATAGTGGCTTCGTGTGATGACGTTAGTTTTGGTGTTCACGGCTACATCACGGAAGTTGTTGGTGCTTTTCGTTTTTTTAGCGGGGCGTTTTTCAATACCGAATTTGGCTGATGTTCCGCGGAAAAGGTTGTCATAGGATTTAATTGATTTGTTGTTTCCTGTTTCATTGTACCATGCGTCGTACAGTGCAGGCCCAGAAGTGAATGTATTAAAGCAGGTAAAAAAATTATAGTTTCCGCCTGTATAAAAACTTTTTCTTCAAACTACATCATTAAACGCACCTGGTTAAAACATGTCTAGTAGGAAAAGGAGTAACAATCGCATGGTCAACGAACTGCGCCCTATTCAAGAAACCAAATTCCATTGAGCACGTATTGCTAGACTGCTGGACCACAGTGTTTTTCTGGGATATCCTTTAAAGGATTCTGAAAAAATATATCTCCTTAACGCCTCAGGGCATTCGTTTCCTGTCTGTCGAAGAGTAGGGCTGTGTACCCTATGATATTGTCATGAATGACAAGTGATGAGGCGGTGAATAACTGAGTAAACTAAACGTTTAATGGGGCGAACTTGTGCCCAAAAAAATAAGAAGGAAACAGAAGAAAGCAGAGCCTCGCGGGCGTCGAAGTCGGCGTGACAGCAGAGTCCAACGCTCGGGCGAAACTGACTCCGGCTCGCCACGCGGGGACCCTTTTGTACACGCGTGGACTTCTGGAACAATTGGCCTAGAAGATTCGGCGAGTAGATCATTCTAACCTAGAACGAGCAACACGGTTCTCGAAATTACCAGAAGTCTAAATTGAAAGAATAAATAAAAGACTCGGCGCTCCCAGGAATCGAACCCTGGGCTACCGCACGCGCTCACTCGCCGACGCGCGTGGGATTACTCCCCCTTTAAAAAGGCATCGTCTCGATGCCACATAAGAGGCAACAAAACAGAGGAAGACGAACAAAGAATGGGAAAATACGGAAGCTGGCAGAACACAATCCTATCAAGCGTGGCACAAGATGACAGTTCACAGTCTTATCGCAGTACGGCTTGAGGCGTAATGACGACGACTTTCTTTCTTCTTTCATTGGTTTCCATTCTCTACAGAATGAGGAGGTCGAGAAAAAAGCTACAACGTAGCTTGTGGGGCCTCGGCCCCTTTAAATGATGGCAGCATTGGACTGTAATAAAACACCTACACACAGTAACAACACTTCGGTCAATTAGATTCACTCATCTGATACAGTTCCACACATTAGTATGCAGTTGCAATTTAACATGATTAGGTCGGGTAAGGAACACAAAACAATTTTAGGAAATAGCTCTTGGCCATCTTAGGTAGTTCTATGAAGTGCCGGTATCAGAAAATGAACATAAAAGATATCTCAGTTCAGAAGGTGTTATAGAGGATATATCGGTGCCAGCCTCCTCAAATGAATTTAAATAGTCGAGGCAAAGTATTCTTAAGCATTTGAATACCATAATTTGTCCGAGAACGAGGAACTATCCATGGTTCTGGAGTTCGTGTTTATGAAGTGTTGCTCTTTTTTTCTAAGTTTCTATTTCTAAGAGTGTAGAGGTATTTTTCTCCCTAATGCCATAATAAAAATCTCGCATATGCTCTCCTCTCTTTCGGTATATGTCATGAACTTTTGAACGTTATATTCTTTGAAAGGTAGTCAGTATGTTCGGTGTATGAGACATTGGCAATAACGCGCATCATTCTCTTTTTGCATTAAGTGTAATTTATGGAGGTTAGATTCTGTTGTTGTGCCCTATACAAGATGGCAATAGTTACGAGAGTTTTAGGTAGACCGTTTTCGCTTTCTCGCTCCGCTCTATGGAGAGCGGAGTCGCCATCGCGCATGCGCGACCCGCTCTGAGATTTGAGCGTGAAGCGTCAGCTCCGCTTTCCTCGCTATTTTAGGAAGCACGTTCCACTCTTAGTAAAGCTTCAGTAGATGGTGTTTTTATGCTTGGGAGCGCGCTTGACCGCTATGAACCTCGCTGCACTAAGATGGCTGCGCAGAATTTGTTTTAAATGGCGTCCTCAAGAAAACGTTTCAGGGTGATCGAGAACCTCTGGCTGCTTCGGGAAATCGCTGGCCGCAATCCTTTCACGGCCCCTGAACGGTGGGAACAGGTGCTGCCTAGTCTAAGCCAGCGGGCTGGATTTTTCTATGCGAGATTGCGACAACGACGTTGAGAGGATGACACACCGGGCGACGGCGGTGCCTCAATCTGTGTCCTGGGCCTCGCTTCCTCGGAGGCGGCAGCTTCTACTTTGGCTAGGCTACCTCCTTGGAGCCTGACGCTTTGACCCCAGTGGATCCCAGTGAGCAACGGCGCCATCATGTTCCTGGGGCTTCTTCATGCACCGATAGAACGGCGTCCCAAATCCCCTTGGCTCGCTGCTCACCCGCCCAATCCGCCTCCACGAAATCTGAACTTCTGCGAATCGGACTGCCATCCTCCCCAATACCAACAACCCATGTCGTCGTCATCTTGCATGTACATACTCATCACATTATCATGTTCCTATAGACGCGGCACCGCGGGCCTCCATAATACGGGCTGCTGCCTTTCCATGGTGCCTAAAGACTAAAGACTAAAGCGGTCGGCAAACGGACAGATATTTTGTTTGGTTTAGGCGGCAAGACAGTGCAAATTAGCGAAAGTGAGTGCTCCATTTATGTCTCTACTTTTTTGTTTTCCGAATGAAATGAGTTTTTTCTTCTTCGTATGCTTCGGTTTGTGATAGGGTATCTGGTGTTTATGTACACTGCGCGACATTGATAGCGGGAACTATCAATATCCTGTTTTTATTTTTCAGCTTAAATTCGAGGGGCTGACAGCAACCTATTGGTATCGAATAAAGCGCTCGTTTGGGGCACTAATCTGAGCGACAAACTTTCAGCTCTCTCAATAGCTGTCAAAGAAATAAACTGCAAATAAAAGCGATTTTATCGTGTTCGTATTAACAGTGGAGCGCAGTGTATGTATCTGCCTTGGAGGATGACATGAAACCATTTTGCTTGGCTACACTTCTTTTCATTTCTTTTGTGTGTTTCTGAAAGTGCGTTTTTCGGCTTAAGCTCCCTCCTAGTTTCAGCCTCACTTGTGCTACAGTGTTTTCTTGCAATAGAAGGCCACGCAACACAGGCTACTTTTACAATGCTGAAGTCAACAGTAACACTGTAATTTGATTAGATGCAATATTCACACGCACATCTGAGAAGTAAAATGGGAGTCGTTAGTAAATGTTTTTTATTAAAATATTTCTTGATGCCTTTCAGCTTAGCTGGACAAGTATTTCGTTCAGTACAAAAGCTTGGATATGATACAGTGTGATCAGTTTACGCATTCTAATATTAAAAAAATAAAAACATGCCCCAGGTTTTTGTAGGGTTCGTCCAGCTGACAAATTATGCCTTCTGCGCACATCACTGCCTGGGGCTTCACGACGAGCACCGTCTTGTGACCAGAAAAGTATGGCTTCTGATTCTTCGATGGACGGCATATGGGCATGCTGTGCGGTCAACGAAACCCCAACAGTTGTCCAGGGGTGCTCCCTTGTCTCTGACGGCCTAACAAAAAGAAAAAAAGGCACTCTTACAACACTGCAGTATTTAAACACTACCAAAACATGTGATATGGGACTTTTTACTCATATAAGAAGTGCATTTTTATGGTAGGGCTGTAAAACACTTTTTTATCGTAAATGCAAAAAAAAAAGAAGATTTAGTTTTTTTTTTAAATTTCGCTAAGCTCTGAGGCCGTCAAACTGTGCATGCGAGGCCCGCTACACCGGAATTCAAAACGAAACTTCTGAAAAGCGTTCTAGTCTATCGCTATTGCTTAGAAGTCTAGTGTTGTGTTTGATAAATTTTGCATTGTTTATGCCTGTCTGGTTTTCACCCGACAAAAACTTGACGTGGAATATTCTTTCGACCGTTTTCGGTAACTCTTTTCAAATCACTGCCGGGTAACATATTCGGCCGCCATATTTTGGGCATCGCTTTTAGTGCGAGACTTGTGACCAGAACCGAGTTCATATCCATCATGGACGCAGCATTCGTTTCTAATACATTTAGACTCGCATCCGCGACAAACAATGATGCAGCTCTCTTGCTCCCTAGACGCTTGACCACAATAAGGCGGCCTCGAAGAATAGTGGCAGCATGGCATGCACTTTAAAAAAGGCTGCATTCAAGTCTCTGTTATTTTCTAAATCTACCAAGGAAATTCAAGGAGAACATTTCCGGAGGAAAGTTAAACAATTCAAAAATTACGAGCGAATATGAATAAATAAAGTTGAGAGGAATGGTTTCTTTGGTGCGGCTTGCAAGCGCTATGCTCGTGGTCAGCTTTCAGTGGCATTTTCAACAGGAGGGCGCGTGCACAGGTATAATCGGCGTTCAAGCATGCGCTCCCGTACATCTGACTGCATAGCCATAGAAGGTCCACAAAAACGCGGCGAATTTACAGACACCGTGGTTGCAAAGTGATACTCGTTCACTTCGTTTGATTATGTTCTTTTGTGTTACATAGAACTCAAATGGAATGGTTTACTTTTCACGCGTGGGACGTACGCTTTACTTCTTGATTCGGCCTCTTTCAAGCTGAGGTCACGGTGAAAAACATCGACGCGTATTGAGTAAGTGCAGCCATCTTGAGATCTAAGCGATCACGCTGAGGACGCTGAGGGCAGTCCGCTCTGCAAGTTGTGAAGCGGAGCGCACGCTCACTCCGCTAACTGTACGCTCCAACTCAGAGCGGGCCACGCATGCGCGGTGGGGACGATGCTTCTTGCAGAGCGTAAAGTAGAGCATAAAGGGCTCATAAAAGTGGCGTACTAAAACTCACAGATTACAAACGCGCTCGTCATGACTTGTCCTGACACTGCCCATGTACACCTTGTTTGTTTTTTGGTGCCGAAACAAAAGTGAAGACGTAAATTATTGGCGTATCAAAAAAAAAGTAACTTTTACTATACAGAGCAGCTGTGCTAAGATCAATGGGAACGCGAAATTTACACAAACCATGCAGGGTCTCACCTGTGAGCACAGCTCCAGTTTCGCCAGGGTCAACCACCTATGTTTGTTCATGTCAGCGAGCAGGTGGCCGAACCTCTCGTTGATGTGACCCACGATGAGGTTCACAATACTGGAGAACACCGACAATTTCCATCCAAACGCTCATCCAAGTTCGAGCAGACGGTTGCGATAGGCCAGTCGACAAAGATCCATGCAAAGCGTCTCTCCAGATTGGCAACACCCTGCTCCGATCTGTCAGGTGCTGGGATTTGGAGGCGCACTTGCAGAGCAGCCAGGTCCTTCTTTAAGCGGGATTGCCTCCTAAAGGATTTCTCTTCTATGTTGGCAATTTCCAGCAAACCACGTTTGTAAAGGAAGCTTCGGCGCTTCATGGCATGAGGGATAGAAATCATTGATGTCTCGCCAGCTTAATCTCCTTAGTAGAAGTCTCCTTCCTTGAGAACCGCGGGGATTCATCGTGCAGGTGCCCTACTAGCCTTGAGCAACACTGTACTCGTACTTCGCAAAAGGGTGTACTCGGAATGCGCAAACTTCGTCCTTTTCTTTTATTTTTAGTCTTTTAGTCTTTATTTATTTGGCTCTAGAGAGCCGCGGCACCGCGGAAGGGCAGCAGCCCGTACCATGAAGGCCCGCGGTGCCGCGTCTAGTGAACATGATAATTTGATGAGTATATACATGCATGATGATGCATGTATACATACTCATTTCTACTTCGAATACGTAAATCTGTTTCAGTTTTACTTCGAGTGGAGCAGAAGCTACATGAGCGAGTGCCGGCCTTTCAGCGTCCTTGACCAGCACGCGCGCTCGTGCAGTGCAAGTACCGTTGAGATCAACATGCTCATGCTTATACCTTCGGCTTCACTCGCACACAGGGAGGAACGATTACATTTATATTTTATAGCTTAATAATCTTCGGGTGTGTGCCTACTCTTTTGTGTTTATTTTTCTCGCCTTCGTTTTTACTACCTTTACAAACACGCTCCCTTCACATTCTTGGTGTTAACGTTTAGTTTTTTGTTGTCTTACTAGTACTATAAACGTCTACTGGTGGGGCTACGCAAGCGAATTTTCGAACGCTCTCCAAACGCTCTTACGCTGAAGAAAAACGGTCTACTAAAACACGTTTTTCGACCTCCGCTTTCCATTTCGGTGAAGCGGGCCACGCATGCGCAGTGTGGCACCCTCAGAGCGGAGCGGAAAATGAAAACGGTCTACTAAAACTCTCTATTATGAGATACAAATAGCGTATATAGCGTAATAGGGCGGCGTGACGAAGTCCGTGTTCCGTCGGGCATCACCTCGGGGTTCAGATCCCCGAGTCGACGAAGCATTTTGTAGGGTCCGAAGCGGCGCTTCAGGAGTTTCTCGCTTAGACCGCGTCGTCGTATCGAGGTCCAAACCCACACACGGTGTCCGGGCTGGGCGAACATCCCGGCGAAGGTTGTACCAGGTAGCGTCAACACGTTGTTGATCTTGGACTTGGAGTCGGGCGAGCTGGCGAACTTCTTCGGTTCGTTGAGCAACCACCTGGGCGTCGGGGCTCCCATCGTCGGCTGGTTCATTGCAGCACGCGTCGAGCATGGTCGTTACTTTTCTGCTATGCACTATCGGAAACTGCTGCCACTCCTGTCGTCTCTTGCACTGCCGTGTTGTAGGCAAACGTCACGCAAAGTAACACCTCGTCCCAAGTCTTGTGCTCTACGTCGACATACATGGAGACCATGTCGGTGATAGTTTTGTTTAGCCGTTCTGGTTAGTCCATTGTCTGTGGATGATACGCAGTGGTTCGGACGGTGGCCGGTGCCACGATGGAGACGAAGGATCTCTTGCGTCAGCTGGGCCAAGAACGATGATCCTACGGTCTGTGATGAGGACTTCTGGGGGCACCGTGCCGGAGGACAATGGACTCATAACCGCGCGATGGCTGCGTCGGTTATGACGGTGACGAAAACACTCGACCGCGGCGGCAGGTTCACATGGTCGGCGATAACTCGGATCGCGGTTGACGTCGTGTTCGTCTTGACCGCCGGCAAAACAGGCTTTCGCAGCGCCAGCTGGTTTGCCCCGAGGTTGATGACGGCACCATACTCGCAGAGGAAGTCCATTCCGAGGATAACGTCCCTCGAACAGTCTTGCAGAACGACGAACTTCACAGGGCACATCTCACCGTGGATCTCGACGCGAGCAGTGCATCTCCCGACTGGTGTGATGAGGTGCCCCCCGGCAGTTCGTATTTGAAGTCCATCCCACGGCGTCGTGACTTTTCGAAGGTAGTGGGAGAGCCTCCCACTCAAAATTACTGGAGTAGTTCGACTCCGGTGTCCACGAGTGCTGATGCGTCGTGGCCGTCGATGACGTTTAAGTTGTTGGACACCGTTGCAGGCGCGTCGTTTCGGTCCCTGGTAGCGTTCGAGTGGGGGCCCTCCGACGTTCGTGGAGGATCTTGGCGTCGGTCGTCTTCGGCAACTCCACCTCCAGGGGTTGCCGCGCCTAGTTTCCCGGCGAGGAGCGAGGGGTGACAGGCTTTCAGTCGGGGTCGGTGCATCGGCGAAGCTGGACGTCGTGGCGACGGCGACCGGAACTCTCGGCGGGACGCAGGCTCGGGGAACCGAGGTCGTCGCAGGTACTCGTCGATCTCCCGAGGGCGTTCACCATAACGGGGGCGGGGGTCATTCGGGTGGAACCCCCGCAGCCCGAGTCGTTGGTATGGGCATGGGCGGTAGGTGTGGTTTGCTTCCCGCAGTGGAAACACAGAGGGCGTCGGTCGGGCGTTCGCCACACGTCGGTCTTCCGAGGTACGCGGGGCTCCTGGCAGGCGTACTGGGCCCGGTCGTCGTGGCGTCGATCGTACTGCGGCGCAGGAGACTGACGTCGGGGCGGCGCGACATAAGTACGAGAAGGAGGCGGTGGCCGTCGGGCCACTGCGGCGTAAGTCAGCGTGGGCTTCTCGGGGCTGCCACGACGACGGGAGCCTCTGGTTGGATGGCACTCTGGACTTCTTCCCGAACAACCTCGGCGATGAAGAGTGAGGCCGGGCGTGCGGCAGCGGGCAGAAGCTTCTTCAGTTCCTCCTGGACGACTTCACGGATAATTTCACGGATGCCGGGGAGGGTGGCGCCAAGGTCGGATCCGGATGTCGCCAGAGTGGTTACGCCGGGGTGTCGCTGGTAGTGTCTGGCGCGTGCTAGTAGGGCCCGTTCCATATTCGTCGCCTCCGTGACGAACCCGTCGACCGTTGTCGGGGGATTGCGGATGAGACCGCCGAATATCTCGCTTTTCACACCCTCATCAGGTGGTGCAGCTTCTTCTCCTCGGTAGCCTGAGGATCGGCGCGGGCGCTCAGGCGGAGAACATCCTCGACGAAGCTGGTGATGCTCTCATTTAGGCCTTGGGTTCTTGTTCGCAGGAGATCTTCGGCCCTCTCACGTCGGTGTTGGCAGGCAAACGTCTTCTTCAGTTCTTGCTTGAACACATCCCAAGACGTCAAAGAAGCCTCGTGGTTTTCCAACCAGTGCCTCGCAGTTCCTTCCAACGAAAAGTAAATGTTCTGCAAGCAGTGCTCAGTTGACCACCCGTTATGGCGGGCCACACGTTCATAGTGTTGGAGCCAGTCCCCACTCTAAAAAAAAGGGTGTCATGGGGTACACCCATAGGGGGTGGAGTGCTTGTCACATATACTACACCCTTTGGGGGAACACTTGCACACCCCAAATATGGGAGTACGTGTACACCAGTTGCGTAGTGCACATGTACACCTTTTTCTACAGAATCTCACACGAAGGGAACACACGGTGCACCCCATTCAATGGTGTACGGCTACACCTCTTTCTCCACCCAATGAAATGAAAGGGAACACAGATGCACCCTGTTCGAAGGTGTACCATTGCACCGCTTCATAAACCCGCCTCACTCAGGCGGAACACAGATGCACCCCGCTCAATAGTGTACCATTACTCCCCTTTCTACACCTACCGCTCTCAAAGGGAATACAGGAGCACCCCTGTTCAATAGTGTACCGTGACAGTTTCCTTTTTACACCCACTGAATTCGAAGGGAACACAGATGCACCTAGATTCAAAGGTGCACAATCACACCACATTATGCACCCGCTTCATAACTAACTTCATAAAACTATTTACCACATCAAGGAAACCCTTGGAAAATGTATTCGCCCCGGTGATAGCAAAAGTGGCAGGTAATTACGGACACACGGGATTGCTTTTCAAACATCATAGAAGTTTAAGAGACAGCGCATTCCGTAAACAAGTACAAACTTGCAAGCAACCGTGATATGCGAAGAGGTACGACAGCTAGTTGTTACACAACTGAGAAGCACCAGCTACAGGCAACAAGAAACGGAAGCGGAGTCTTAGGTGGTGTCTATCTCTCCAAGCAGCCGGCAGAATTATCACCGATAGTTCCTCCGAAAGCAGTCACCATTCATTCATCGAACGACGTCTCATCGACAG